>JAXGGA010002791.1:112500-114493 GCA_038373865.1 Uloborus plumipes | reverse complement strand
GCTCAAACCGATTTAATTCTAAGGGGCTGTACTGGAAATGAGATGGAAACATATCGCCTTACCTGAAGAACACCGATTACAGTAATTATTGAATCTAAAAATTCAGTATGCATTTGAAATTTCTATTATTGTTGAGAGAAAGAAAAATGAAATGTTATACGTAAAAACAAAGAACAAAAGCTCCTAAAATTTGAAAAAAAAAAAATCAAATTAATCTGCTATATGGTCGCTGTAAACCACAAGTGTATAGTGATATTAGTCACAAAATTCTACGTTTCTTATCTCGGTGAATATTGTTCGTACTAATATCATTTTTTGTGTTTGAATTATTTATAGTTGCTTGTGATTTCCCTAAATATATATTAGAGGAAATAGATACCACAAATGAAAAATTGAAATTCGTACTTTTTTTCTAATACTTTGTTGCGTTTTAAACTTTCCATACATTTACCCTGCATTTTACTTTGGCCCTTTTTGTAGTTGGAAGTATGTATCTGAGATTAACGATTGCGAAAATAGAAGGACAGTTAAATGGAAATTGCGCCGCTTATATCACTCTTCAAAACTAAACTTAATTTAACATTAAAGGTAAATTAAGAATTAGTTTCTAAATTTAGAACTTTGGTTGAGGCAGAAAACATCCACTGAAATATATGGGTTATAATATTCAAAACAACGATGAAATTTACAAATACCTTTGTGCTGTTGATGTGGAGATATTGTGCCTCCTTAACGTTGTATTTTTCTCCACATAACAATGATGGTTAAATTCATGACTGACATATGTGGTAAAACAGGATTCTTCATAAAGTTATTAAAGCTTTGGAAAGGGAGATTCTCAAATAGAAGTAACTGAAGAAAAATTCCGCGTAGCTGGAAATACAACCTGAATTCAACAGCATTTTTTTTTTTTTTTTTTTTAACTACTGGACTGAAGAATATATTTCAACAATTAAAACTCGATATTTTAGTCTATTCATGCCATTTCAGGTGCATACATAAACCTTAAACCTTTATGCCCTGACGGTACTCAGAAGTACCGCTTACATTAATTTAGTATTATGAATCCTAAATCGCTGGAATCATGCTGGTACTTGAAAGTACCATTCCTTGTACTTTGCTGAGAGGTCGGCAGGTGGTACCTGTGATTGGAAACAGTTATCTTAGGGGCACTAAGGACCAAGGGCCTTAGACCCCAGTGATGGTAAAAAAAAAATTCCACTCTGTATATATCTGTACCTTAGAACCAGACTAACGTAAGTCCATTTTCATAACTTTTCAGCACAGGGCGAAAACGATTGTCGATTGCATGCTAAGGATGGGACTCGCCCTCTTTTAACACTGCTGAATAATTGTGAAGAAGTTTCTTTTATAGAATAACGTTCTTATAGGTCGATGCGGAGTAAGATTCTATATGAATCGTTTATTTCGAAAAGGTAACATCTCTATTTTGATCTCCTCTGTCTCTTTAGAAAATTAAACACCGCACGGTTATATTTTTGAATGTCATAATCAATGGTTATTTGGTAAATTATTGCAGTAATTGTGTACTTAACTAAAAGCATTTTTTCATTGATTATGACATTCAAAAATATAACCGTGAGCTGTTTAATTTTCTAAAGAGACAGAGGAGATCAAAATAGAGATGTTACCTTTTCGAAATAAACGATTCATATATAATGCAGTAATAAAAAGAAAATCGCCATTTTTGGACTTCCGTCGTTCTGGTTCTGACGTACAGATAAATTGTTTGATGCGTTTTCAACTAAAACAAAACAAACAAAAAGGAATGCAAAAATGTATTGCCAAATTGACTCAGGGCGTAAAGGGTAAAGCCAAGTTGAATTTATTTTGTAGAGCTAAACCTCGACTATAATTCTAGTTTCCATTAACACCTTTTTGTTTATTTCTAGACACATTTGCAAGTAAAGTAGCGGCCATTCAAGACAAGTACGCAGATTCCTCTATTGGCAACGTGACTGGCAGCAATGCC
>JAXGGA010002791.1:0-110000 GCA_038373865.1 Uloborus plumipes | reverse complement strand
GACTTTTATTAAAAAAAACTATCAAAAAAATTAAATCGCAGCTTATTTCAGCCATTTTTTAATAAGTATGCAGTAAATGATGAAATCCTTTGTGAATCTCTTCAATTATTTGCCAAAGTGTGATCTCGTAATTCCTCTACCATTAAGTGTTTTAGTGTCTTCTTTGATCCAGTTTTTCGAAGCCCATTCTATTATATCTTCCAACCATGACATCATCGGTGGTATATGTCCAAACAACTGTCCCCGGAAAATGTATCGTCCTTGCATTTCGTTGTTTCCATGTTTCTAACATAGCCATTTATATTTTAATTGATTTTAATATTCATATTACCCACAACCTTTTAAAAATTTGTTTGGCATTGGCATTCGTCCCCCCTGAAATACAGGCGTAATGATTTTTTTGGTGTTGGGTAAACAAGAGAATGTTTTAAAAGCCTGGGACACATAACTTTTTGGGATCCTAATAATATCCTAACTTAGGCCCCCTTGTTGATGTAACGTGCGCATCAGAATCATAACATAATGTAAAAAAAACACACCTGTGGGGGGGGGTAAATTCCTCCCCTTTGTTTATTGTAGGTCCCCCCCATACTATTCTATCATGATGTTTTATGGTTTTGAATTTTTGTCCCTATTTTTAGTAAAATAGGATTTGTTTTTACAACCGTTCCCTCTGCCGAGTATTTTCATTTGACTCAAATATAAGAGACCATGAAAATACAAAACTTAAACTGCTATATTGGTTTCCCCCGCAATGCGTGAAAATGGCGGTCCCCAATCTCAGTTGTTGTCCCTCCTTTTTTATTTTAATTTTTTTTTGAATATTTGGGTGTCTTGCCGGGTGATGAGCGATGTGCCGAATTTGTGATAGCTTGAGTGTATTGACTCGCCATGTTTTCCCATATTCTTCCCTTTCAACTGAACTGGTTTAGTGGTAAACAATTAGCGCCACAATAGTTTTGGGTTTTATTTTTAAATTTTAGAAGGGAACCTAATGGAAATGAAAAAAAAAATTTTATAAAATTTCCAAAATTTTAAATAATCAATGCCATTTACCATAAAATATTTTTTTTTGTTTGCTGTCTGTGTGCCAGGCAGAGCTGGCCAAAATTTGGGGAGGTAATGTGGCTGCTTCACGCTTTTTCCAACTGTACCGTCTATTGGTGCAAAGTTCGTCTGTCCACGGTACACATATCGCTCAGTGGGCTGCAATAAGATGGCACACTCACTCCAAAAATCGTGTTTGAGATAAGTGGGCTTAAATTTGGTTCATTTCTAAGGAAAGTGCATAAGATGCTTTAGTTTTGTTTGCCCCACCTTACGGCCCAATATTGAACTATGTAGTTGTGCTTAGTCTTTGCTGCTGAAAAGAGCGTATACTTTCATATTTACATCTGTTCTTAGTCCTAAACGTGTGTATTTTTGAGTTGTGCCACTATTGCAGCCCATGAGCGATATGCTATAAGGACTCGTTTATAGGCAGGCAAACCATTTTGCAGCACAAACACACTCGCATAAAGTTCAACGGACAGGAGAGAGAAATGTACATATACGTCCGAGCCTGGATGCTGCGACAGCGATGGCCAATTTTCATACTCGAAATGATACCTTACTTTTAGTCTTGTTGAAGTACTAAGGAAACAAAAAAAAATCACCTTTAAGAAATATTTATTCATGCCAAAAATAAACATTTTCTTTTCTGGTTATATCGGCTCACTGGACTGCAATAGTGGCACAACTCAAAAGATCATGTTTTGATATAAGTGGGTTTTTCATTGCTAGAAAAAATGCATAAGAAATGTTCAGTTTGCTGACGTCTTACGATCTATTATTGAATTATGAGTTTTACTACTATTGCTGCTGAAAAGAATGTATATTTTTATATTTACGCCTATTCTTAGTCCAAAACGCGCGTTTTTTGAGCTGTGCCACTATTGCAGTCCATGGCAATATATTCTTGGAGATTTTGATCAAAATTAGATGTTGAAAAAAAATTCATCAGAAGCAGCCAAACCCAAAGCAGGATCAAACCTGCGCTATCCGCGTCTCCACCGCAATGTTCTATCCAGCCACGCCACTGCATTTTAGTTTTCGGAGGCGATTCATTAAGGCAACAAGGCCGTATCCAGAAAAAATTTTCGGGAGGGGTCCAGTTCCGCACATTGCCCAAACACACATACATTTTTGTGTGTGTTATGAGTCTAATTTCTAGCTGCCCCCCACCCCCCGCGATGTTTGATGTGTGTGTGTTTGTTTTGTTTTTTTTTTCTCTCATTTCTTTATTCTTATTTCTTTATTGTTCTAGAACTGACCCTTATTAGGGGTATGGGTATCAAGAGAGATACGCAATGAGAACTTTTTTAAGTGGGGTAGAATATCCGTAATTTTAGGGGGTCCGGGGGTTTCTCCCCGGGTAAATTTTTGAAAAAAAGTTTTAAAATTCTGCATTTTGAGGCCTTATATGGGGCAATTGGGACTTCAAAAACATGTTGGAAAAGTAGGCAAACAAAAATCTCATAAATTTTCTGCATTCTTTTGCAAACTAAAATTAATCAAAGCATAAAAAAATGTTTAGTTTAACAAACGATTAACATTAAGTGATAGAGAGGAAGGACAAGGGAGGAGAAAAGACTAACACATTATCACTTGCTTACATGAGTTTTCACTATAGTCATATACACTGGCGGAAAAAGAAATCCCAACACCAAGAAAGACTTGCGTTAGATAAACGAAATTTGGTAGGCATGTTTATACAACTGAAAGACGACATCGATTGAAATTTCGTGTTCCGCGCATAAGTGTGGCGCAGCTGGCGTCACTCAGAACATGCAAATAAGGCTTGTTTCAAAATCGTGTTGTGAAGCTCGTGTGTATTATTTTTCCGTGAAATTTGGCGAATTGCGTTCATGTTAGCCAGGAATACCTATAAGAAGACGAAGAAGCCATTATCAACCGCTCACCGAGTTTAAACGAGGTCGTACAATTTGGCTACGAGAAGGTGGATTTTCATTTCGCGATATTGCTGAAAGACTTGGGTGGGAATGGTTCCCTCATGCATGATTATTGGAAGCTATGGGCAAGGGATGGTACTACCTCAAGAAGATCGAGTTCCGAGCTGCCACGTGGCACGACTGAGAAGGAAGATCGCCGAATCTTGCGTACGGCTGTGGCGCAGCGTACTGCATCTGCGGCTGACATTCGAGCTGCAGTTGGTACCGTCATGACCCAAGGAACGGTAAGAAACTGTTTACTTCAAGGACAGCTCCGAGCTAGGCAGCCTGTAGCCGGTATTCCATTGACTTCAAACCGTTGCCTTTTCCGACGGCAGTGGTGCCACGACAGAGCTCACTGGAGGTCGCAGTGGAGATCTGTCGTAGTTTTTGATGAAAACAGATTCTGAATTAGTGCCAGTGGTGGCTGTATATTGGTCAGAAGGAAGCCAGGGGACCGCCTGCATCCAAGCAGTCTACAGCCTAGACACACGAGACTCACACCTGGAGTTATGGTCTCTGGAGCAATTTCCTAAGACAGCAGGGGCATTCTTATGGTTATCCCAAACTCACTGACTGAAAATGTGTCGTCAGTCTGTTAATTTAACCAATAGTACAGCCCTTCATGAGTAACATTCAAAGGGGCGTTTTCCAACAGGATAACGCTCGCCCTCACATCACTGCTGTAACGCAATGTGCTCTACAGTGTGCTGACATGTTACCATGACCTGCAAAATCACCAGGTCTGTCTCCAATTGATAACGTATGGGATATCATGGGATGGCACCTCGAGCATCATCCACAGTCAGCAATGACGGTCCTAGTATTGACACAGCAAGTGCAACAAGCATGGAACTCCATACCACAAAGTGACATTCGGCACCTGTATGACATAATGCATGCACGCTTGCAGGCTTGCCTTCAAAATTCTGGAGGTTACACCCTCTATTAAATTAACATAATTTCACATTTGCACAGCATTTTCTTGAGCTTAAATTAGCCAGTGATCTTGTACATTTAATCAATTAAACGTGTTAACTAGACAATTGCATTACCCAAATTTCATTACTCTACGGCAATTTTTTCTTGGTGTTGGGATTTTTTTTTCCGCCAGTGTAGTAGTTTTTGATCAGTTTCCCAACTCACCGACAGACCCAGCACTTAGTAACATAAAATAACCAATAGTATAAAACACATAAAATTCTTTAAAAGAAATAGCGTAGAGATTTAAAAAATAATTAACGAGAGAGTAACATTCTGGCCATTTAGTTAATTCATAGTTTAATTATTTGATAAAAAATAGGATTGAAGCACTTTTAAAGGAGTTTCAAAAAGGTATTTAATGATCTTCAAAGACTCTAGAACAGTTAAAATTCTTTAAAGCATTTCATTTGCACTTTCCAGTCTCTGACGTTTTAAAAGTTAATTGGACAGTCTTTCGAAATTGTTAAAAATTTGAATGACACATCTTTTAAAGAATAAAAATACGAAAAAAGAATACAGGAAGGGTAATATTTTTTCTCGTGCTTAACATATTAATAAAGGAATTAATTACAAAGTAACTTCTAAAATACTGAATTAGGTATTTAATGAATAGTCAGAAATGAAACATGAGTCACAAAAAATTATTTTTGAAAATATGCTACAAAAAAATGCTGGAATATGATTTTTGCATTACGCAGAATATTTTTTTAATCAAGGAGCTGAGTTTCGCACAACTTGATGCTCACCTCCCCCCCCCCCATTTGTGTTAGAAACTTTAAAATTCAAGGTTTACAGCTATATTTAACAAAGTTTTCAAGGTTTTTAGGCATTTGTAAATGGAATTTTTTAAAAGTAACTTTTGTCTAAGATTGGTGAGCGTCAAACAAAGTAGAGGGTCTGTGAACGTATTCGTTTTTGTGTGGTCTTGTTTATTGAAGACATATTTAGCTATTAAAATCCTTCGAGGGTTACAAAGGCTTATAAATGGGGACCAACAAAGTACCTTCTTATTTGAATCAGGGCGGCTAGAAGCAATCTCAGACTTATCGGAAACTAGAGGTCCGGCGATTAGGGGGTAAAAATCTGAGTGGTGTAAGTTTTGTAAGTTTTATGGGGGAGGGGGGCGCTGATCAAACTGACAAGTAGCTTGCTTTGAGCCTGAATATATTTGGGAAAGAGAGCTGGAAGTGCTAATGAGAGTCTTGTTTTCAAGTATGTTTTGCAACTAATGAAAGTATGAATTGTCTTTTTTTTTTGTACTTCTTCAAATTTTTACTCATTTAATAGTTAAAAGGGGGGGGGAACAAAAAAACCTTTTTTTTGCCATTTGTAATTTAAAAAAAAGCTTTTTTTTCTGTTTTACATTATAAAACATTTCGGGTTTCGGGGGGGGGGCTCGGGCCCGTCGGGCCCCCCCTCTGGATACGGCCTTGTTAGGCAATGTATAAAAAAAGAACACTTTTTGACACACAAAAAAATTTTAGACAGTGAGTCTATTTTTCGCCAATTCCCGGCACGATAAGCTTTTAAATGAGATGTAAATTATGTAATTTTATAAAGAAATGAGGAAGTTCTACCTTAGAAACAGAAAACCGGCTAGAGAATAATAATGCATAAGGTAACCAAGAATGGTCCACAAAATACGAGACAATAAAATACATTAGACGTTATGAATAGCAGAGCTATTATTGCGCATCAAACTACACACATGCACTGAGTTCTTATACCCTAACATTAATTTTTGAAAATAATTCAACTTGTTCAGTGATGAAATGTTGTAAAAAAGGGACAGTAAGTCCCTGCCACCGCCACTGTATTCTTTCATTATTGACAAAATGCTTACTGTTCGTGCAGCTACTAGATCATTCAGAAATGCGTTGATCCCTTTCAAATAATACTGTAATCTTCACTCAACGCAGCGTAACCTAGGTTGATTGGCGCAGTATTGGGGACGAATACAAGTGTGGGGCGATGGAGGTGATCGCCACTCCCTTGGGGGACTCTGGACGGGTAATTTTTCGATATCGAAGTTCTAAAAATGCAGTTTAATGAAGTTGGTGGGAGAAGGTTTTGGGCTCTCCCCAGGAAATAATTCGGAATTGAAGTCCGAATCCTTTGTGATAAAAATTAAAAATCATTATGCCCATAGTAAAAATTAAGAAAAAACAATAGCCCCTCCCTTGAAAAACTTCTGGATCCGCCCTTGCGCAGTATAGCCTATTAAGGCTCTTGTGCCATTAAACCTAATAAAACTAACCATCAAGTGGTTAAAACAGTTGAAAGTAAATAACGATTATTGACACTCTATTTTGCATTTTTATAAATCCCCCTTTCCCCCTCATAACTAACTGTACCAGTCTTCCAGAAGAACTCGATTAGCTTAAAACGAACATTTATAACTCTTTTGAAGGAAAGAGCGAACCAAACCTAATAGAAAAGGCAAATGAATGTAAGTTGAAAAAAAAAAAAAAACCGCGAAAGTGGTAATGCGAAGAAGCGAGGAACAATTGTATTCTTTGCCCCTTTTTTTTTTACTAGCGATGCAACCTCACTTGAACTTTTATTCCACACAATGACCGGTTGGAGCTTCCCGGAAGAAAGAAAAAGAAGCTTCATTTCGCAAGAAAATAAATTACTGGTCTGCTTTAAATCTAAACTAAAGCAGAAATTAAAAATCGAACTAAGCAACCGTCGAACGGTAACGCGAAAATAATTGCATGGTGCAATCGAACAGTCAAGCCAAGACCCTGAACTGCCTGAGTGACCTTTGAGGAAACAATTGTGATTAAAAAAATAGTGTATATATATATATATATATGTGTGTGTGTGTGTGTGTGTGTGTGTGTGTGTGTGTGGTGTGTGTGTGTGTGTGTGTGTGTGTGTGTGTGTGTGTGTGTGATGTGTGTAGAAAACCTTTTTTTATCCCTACTAACTACTTCTGCGGGAAGGTGCACGATCGTATTGCTGTTGAATGTCCATTCACTCTCTAAGGTTTTGCGAAAACGATTAAATTATAGGGTTATGGAAGCACAAAGCCGATTTTACTCATGCCCGTTATTTAAAAGGGTTAGAAGGAGAGGATCTCCATTCCCTCTCGCTTCGAGAAACGTGGAAGTGGCTTGCGTTATTATTTTCTTCGAGAAAATGAAACTCATTACGCCCACCCACTCTTATTTCGTAAGCAGAATATCCTTGAATCTCCCCACTGCAATTGTGGGAAGTTTGGTGTCTTCCTTCACTTCAAGGACGGATCCAGAAAAGCCCCCCCCCCCTTTCCCTTTCTGGATCACACATATGGACACGCCGCAGTGGCGCACCCAGAATCGTTTCCTGGAAAGGGCTAAGCAGCCCTCCTTCGGAAAGTTTTCAAATTAAAAGTCCTAGAGGAAAAAACTGCAGACATTTTTGGTGAAGTTAATAAAGGAGTTGGGGGCTATCTCTCTGCAAATTTCCTAAAATCAAGTCCAAAAAACGTATTTCAAGTAGTTTGGTTTGATCAAAAGGGTTCAGGTTCATCTTCATGCTTCTGGGAGGGGCTTTAGTCCCTCAGCTACCCTCGTGGGTGCGCCACTGGCACGCCGTATATATGTGCAAGGTCAAACGGCGCACAACCGCGCAAGAGTCAAAAAGGTGAGCTCTACTGATTAAAGGAGCTCCAGAGGGAGCGGGGGGGGGGCGATCGAACAAAGAAATAAAATTGAACTTTTTATTCTATTTAATGGGGTTCGATAAATTTATACTGCTGTTCAAAACAAGCTATCCGGTTAGTTTAGAGAATAGGTTAAAAGGAAGTAAGGGGTTAATGACAAAGAAACTGTTTCAAATGACACTGAAACAGGTGTTTGGACATAGTTCTGAAAATCTTTTTTCTAACAGATCCATTCCAATTGTTGTCAGCATCACTTGTAATCATTTCATCCAATTTCTGACTTCGTATCTTAAATACATAACTCTGTGAAATTGTTCAACAACTAAGGTGCAAGCAAGAAAAGAAAAAATATATATAAAATTAGATAATATTCCCACAATTGAAGTAATGTAACAATTGACGTAATGGTGCAAAGTGGATGCAATGGAAATTCAATATAACTTCCCGTTTCCTTAAATGCCACTAGCGCGTGTCTGAATTTTTTGGAAAATTTGTTTATTTATAGCAATGTTGATTTTGCCCATGTACGTATACAGGTATTTATTTATTTCCTATGTTTTTTTGATGAAACTATAGCAGCGATTTAAATATTCGTGAGCGGTATTTTCAGGTTTCTAACAACCGCACACTTCAAATGCACAAAAATAAATGATGCACGAAAAAAAATTAAGAATAATATGTCAGGAATTACTGTTTTTTTTTTATAATCGAGATTTGTTGTGTGGGGTTTCTATCCCATATCGTGACTGCAAAAGCATAATTTGAATGCAAGATGTCAAAATTCAAATTAATATTTTGTGTCAATACAGAGTACTCACATAAAAAATATGGGATCAAATTCCAATAACGCAACAACATACTAGTTCTAAAATGTATTTAACCAAGAAAAATTCTAAAAAATAATTAAGTCCACTTTAAAATTGTAATAAAGGAAATAATCAAGTTACCATTCATTAGCTAATATTTAGAAAAGTACCAATTTGAGTCCCAAGTGAATTTTCATTAGTATTTCAATAACTAGTTTTAAAAGTAATTTTCCCCAGCAAGAAGATAAGGTTTTACTTTCATTTCATCTAATAACATTAGAAAAAAAAAATTCTGCCTGCACACTGCCAATATTTTTCAAACACAGGAAATATAAAACTTACATGCATATCTTTCAAAACTTTTGACTTCTGCTTTAATTTTTATGCTATGATTGACTTTTAAATGCTATAAAAACTCAGCTTGAAGATGAGTTGTAAGCGAGCATCCAGTTTCTTAGCAAACATCATTTAAGACAGCATCTTTACTTTAAAAATAAACTAATTTCTTTGATTTTTTTCATTATTCGTCATTTTTCGCTCAAAAAGGCACTTTGATAAAAGAAAAGGGGAAAAAACCGATTTCATCCAGATAATGTTTCGAACAATTACAGAACAAGTTCTCGTTCTTTTTCCAAAATTACTAGTGCTATTTTGATCAAAATCGTTTTTAAAACTGAATCTCAAGCTTTGTTATTTAACACCTATACAGCTGAATCTTTATTGAGCACTGAACTTCAATGTTTTGCAAATAAACATTTTATCATTGCTGTTACTTTCAATTGTAATAATATTTTTATGCTGTTAATTTGTTCCGCACATTAGTTATTTTAATACTTTCTTGTGTCATTGCGTACGTTTACTCACATAGTTTTCTTTCCAATCCTTACTCTTCGGTGTAATTTTATTCGTAAGTTGCAACTGGATTACATTCAAAGAGTCCAAAATTTCCGCTTTTTCGAATTCCTCATTTAAAAAATATGTTCATCTGCTAAAAACTCTTGCTTACTTTGCCTGTTGGGAAATCTGGCCCTACATTAAAAGTCTACATTCTACACGTGATGCAACGGAATCATCACGGTTCAAGTTTTCACAATTCGATCAAAAAGCGCTGAACCTATACGTGGTCTGTAAAAATATTGTGTCAAACTGCTCTCACTGACTTAGTGCTGACTTCATTCGAATGGGGGAACGATACCAGAGCAATTAAGCTCTTTTGATCTGTCTCTTAGAAAATAAAGTCGAATAGAGTTGATTGGTTAAAAGGTCGGAAGGACAATGGGCAGGGCGGCCCTAAGCAGCGGACATTCCGGACCCCTGTCCAGGGCGGTAAATTTTAGGGGCGGCATTTTGACTCGAATATATAAAATAAATTTTCTTTAAGGAAAGAAATGTACAAAAAAAATTAACAAATATCATTTTTTTTTTTTGCACTTCGGAATCCCAAAAGATATGAATGTAGCGATGTTTAAGCGTGTTATTTTAATGTATTCATTTCAAGAGAACATTTTCGGCTATTTTAACATAGCCTATTAAAATAAACGAATATATATTTATAAAATAAACGAATCGATAGAAGCTATAATAATGGAGACATTTTAAAATACAAACTAACTACCACAAAAAACTTTAAGAACGTCAAGATTTTGAAATTGTTGAAAGAAGCTCGGCGCCTAAAACGTAGTTTTTTTTTTGAGGGGGGGGGGGTGAAGGAAAAAAATCTCAACTCATTAAATGAAGCGGCGAATTTTACCGAACGAATAAAAGAAAAAAATAATAAAATGTGTGCATGCATAGACACTTACATCTGCTGAGAAGAGATGTAAGGCATCATTGAAAAAAAAAATAAATAAATAAAATAATGCATGATTGTAACATTACAAAACTGTACAGAAAATAACAACGTTACAATGCACAAATGAGCAGGGATACTGCAGACACGTGTTTCGGCGTTACAAGGAACGCCTTTATCAATGCAAAAAAGTTGTGAGCTTATGGATGCACAGACATCCGACAAAAGCAACGGAAACAGAAGCGAACAGCTTAAAAAGCAAACATAGCGGATTACATGAACACCAATAAAAAAATTCGAAGCCAAAAAAGATCCAATGGGAAAATAAAGAATGAACCGAAGCTTTCTACCAGGTACGAAATGGAAAGAAAGAATTCGATTGGCGACACGATAAGCCAAAAGGCTAACATAATAAAAAAAACACCAGGTTAAACTGTTAACCGCAAGAACAAAAAAAGAGCAGAATGAAAGAAAGCGAATCGGTAAATGAAAAAAACAAAAAGGAAAATAAAGGCAAGTAGAAAATGGAAAATGCCAGCAAAATCAGAGGAATAAATTAGAAAGGGAAAAGGCAAAATTATACAAAAGGACGCCAAACAGCAGAAAAATAAGGAATAGCACTGAGATCATTAACTAAGTCAGAACTGTTTTTCAAAATATGGAAGGATTCCCAAAAATCAAGATCTGATGGGTTGGGGCATTTTTGGGCAATTTGAAAAGAATTAAAATCGAAAGAATGATTCTTTTCCCAACAATGTTGCGCAATACTAGAATTATTCAATTGTTGCTTTTTCACATAATTCTGATGTTCCTTTAAGCGAAATTTCAAAGCACGTCGCGTTTGTCCGATATAAGAGAGATTGCAATTGCAATTAATTTTATAAATACTACAACTGTTAAGAGGATGAATGGGATCTTTAAGGGAAGAGAAACATATTTTATTCGTAGGGGAGAATACCACCTGGAAATTGAAACGTTTGAGAATCTTAGCAACCTGATAACTCACAGAGGAAAAGAATGGCAAAACAACCAAATTCTTTCTAATGAAAGTTCTCTTAACAACAGTTGTTTCGGGTTTGTTAGAAAGTTTTTTAAAAATGGAATCAATCAAAGTATGAGGATAGTTTCTATCAAGAGCCACAGCTTTAAGATAGTTGAGTTCTGCTTTAAGAAGTTCCGGTGAAGAACAAAGATTAATAGCACGCTGAACAAAAGAATTAAATGCAGCATGTTTTTGACTAGGAGGGTGAGATGAAAGTCGATGAGGAGGTAACGAGACAGCAAAAGGTTTGCGATAAACGGTAGTTTCAAAGCCGAATTCTGTACGAGAAACTAAAACATCAAGAAAGTGAATGCAATTATTCTGTTCTTTCTCACAAGAGAATTGAATATGAGGATCTATAGCATTTAAAACGGATAAAACATCGTCATTATGGAACTGGTTATGGTTCATTAGAACAAAACAATCGTCAACATATCTAACGTAAAATTGAAACTGTAATTTTTGGAACAACTCAACCTCAAAATAATGCATATAAATATCACTAAGAATGGGGCTTAGTGGGTTACCCATAGCCAAACCATCTGACATAGTGTAAAATTGTCTATTAAAAGCAAAAGAACATTGTTCAAGGCATGTACGGGTAAGGAAAATTAATTCCTCAATTTACTTAGAGGCAAAATGCAATTCTGAAAGTCTCCTCTGAAGGCATAACAATGCACCCTCGATAGGAACGTTCGTAAAAAATGATTTAACATCAAAAGAAGCCATAAAAGAATCCTTAGGAATGAAATTATGAATTTTCTTAACAAAATCTACAGAATCTTTAACGGTGAATAAATTATGAATCCTAAGTGGAGAAAACACAGAGACTAAATATTTAGCAAGTTTATACGAAGCAGTACCGATATTGGAAACAATCGGTCTAAAAGGGATACCAGTTTTATGTACCTTGGGTAAAGCATAAAATCTAGCACAATTAGCAATAGAGGGAATAACAGAGCGTTTAACACCTAAAGGAATAGACTGAACCGACTTAACCGCAGAAGAAATCGTTTTCAACTCTTTTTCGCTAGGATCTTTCGAAATTTCAAAATACGGACCAGAAGAAATCAAATCATTAGTTTTATCAACATAAGATGATTTGTCAAGAACAACAATTTGACCGCCTTTGTCAGCTTTGGTAACAACCAGATCTGAATTAGGAATTAAATTATTTGCACTACGACTCACAGTATTAGCAAACACAGGTTGGGAAATTTTAGAATTGAAGTCAACGTTAGAAGCAATCAGATGCCGAACCAGGGGCGGCTCCTCACTATGGGCCGGGCGGGCCGGGCCCACCCAGAAAAATTGGAAGAAAAAAAAAAAACATAGTAAAAATGTATCGCTTCGTATATCAGCTCAAAAAAAAAAAGGGCCCAAAACTTATTTTCAAACTCCCCCCCCTCCCCCCCTCCCCCCCCCCCCCCACCCCGAGCATCACACATTCAGCGAAAAACAGATTTCAAAATCCATCGATTTCAGCTCTTCCGGGACCTCCGTGACAAGCGCGCGCTCTTTTTTCTCGCGCCCCCTAAGAAAGTACGCGAAAGGAAAGAGCGCGCGTTTGTCACGGAGATCCCGGCTCTTTCGCACGAACGTGGGCCATCTGGCCAAGGCCCACCGGCTGCCCAAGGCACACCTCCGCTTTTAGCCAATCGCAATGGCTGGATTAAAGAGAGCGCTAAGTGAAAACACCCCTTGTAATTTCTGCCGAGAGGGCACTTTCTGATGGTGCCCAGAATTTCCCTTTGTCCCCAACTAAAGCGGTGGAGAGGGAAGGAGAGGGAAGTGTTTCGTTTTAGTACATGAGCAGAGAATGTCTGGCCGCTGTGTTAGGGAGAAAACTCTTGCCTCTTTTCACTCCACAGTCCTTATTTTTCTTTTCTTTTTTTGCTTGATTTTTGTAACATTTATCTTTTTTTTTTTTGTGATTGTTTTCCTGATATTGTTGTTTTTCCTCGGATAACGTTTTTATTGCTACGTTCTATCCATTAGCATCTTTTCTATCACATAGATATATTTTCCCCTTTATCGAAACCTTTAACGTGCTTTCAAGCTATTGTTCCCATCAGTCAATTACGAATGCAATTATAGTCCCATATGACTATAATTTTTTGTCCATGCTTACTCAAAGTTACTCATGATAAAATCTATGCTAAATTTGGCAGTCGATAAATGAAAAATGCATCAGTAGAGAGGTTCTATATTTATTTTATTTACTTATTTTTTTTATTGTTGTTCAGCAAATCTTTCAAACGTGACGTGTCAGTAATCCATGTTTTAATTTTAATGTTATTCGAATCGGTAAGTCCTATAAATTTGATTATAATGTAAGAAAAATAAGTGTTTTAATATTGTTATGTACTTTATGTATTTCCTGAAAATAATTCGAATCAGCTACCATGACCATTACTAGTTTGAGTACTACCATAGGTAAGCGAGTAGAATCATAACTGATCAAACCAGTGTATTCCAATTTATTTAAAAACACTAGCAAAAATACCCGGCGTTGCCTGGGTCAATAATAATATTGAGAAACAATTTATATACTCTCATTTGTTTTTTTTTTCCTGAACTGAAAGAACTCAGAACACACCGCTTGGCGATTTTTAAAATGTCGCCAAATTTTTGCGTAACTGTTTTGGGATACCTAGGAACAGACCTGAAACTTGGCTCAAAAATTCGAACGTATCCCCGTGTGATGCACCTCGAAAGCCAAATTTTAAATTTCGAATTAGTTATTTTTAAATTAATTAATTAGTCTCATTTTTGGTGTATCCGCCATAATTGAGGTGGGAAAACCTTCCCCCACCCCAAAACATTATATATCGCTGGAAAGGGTTTTTTTTTTCTGAAAAAGAAAAGTTTTAGCACGTTTCTGTCCGTTAATTAGGACAGGAGATATTAATTAATCAAATTTAGTCAATTTTCAAGGCCTAACTCTGTACGCGGAACTGAAACACTAGATCCATTTTCCAGATCCGCTGCTCTTATGTCCCTGAAATTACATGGTTGTTTAAATTAGAGTATAGATTTAAGCCTTTAAAATTTATTCAATTTGATTAATTAATATCTCCTGTTACTTACTTAAACTTTCTGTCTTTTATATTTATTTGGCGAATTGATTTAAACTTTAACCTGACTTTAAGTGGAATTTAAAAGGTTGTGGAGAGCATTTGAACTAAAGGGTATAATAATTTTACTTCAGAGGGTTGGAGTGAATTTAAATTTATTCAGTTGACTTCCTCAAAATTCGGTGTTACCGAAAATGTCAGAGTGGAACTATTATTGTTAAAAATTTAGTGATGGCTATTCAGTTCTTCTTCACATTTGGCGTCGTAAAGTTTGGCAACAATCAGGAAATTTACCAAACTTCCCAGCCAGTGAAACACTACTTTCTCCAAAAAAAAAAAAGAAAACGCTCTGGGAAGGAACAGTAGTTGTTTGCAGTCTAAAGAGTATTTTATTGCATGTTTAAAACATATATTTCATGCCTCCACATCACTAAATTTTTAACAATAATAGTTCCATTCTGACATTTTCGGTAACACCGCTATTCAGTTACTTTTCGCATTTGGCGTCGTAAATTTTGGCAACAATCGGGAAATTTTCCAAACTTCCCGACCAGTGAAATGTTGCTTATTTGAGGGTCACTGTTAGATTGTAATCACTTCAAAGAGATAGTACGAAAGACATATTTTTTGCCTTTTAATGTTCACATTAAAATCATGGAAGAATGGTTGAGGCCGAGGCAAACACAATCGGTTCCCTATGTTAATAAATTTAGATTTGGCGACCAATTTTACATTAAAATTACGGGTAAATCGGTGAATTATGTTAAATTTCAAGGGCAATATTGCTGTGGTCGTTGAGATTTTTCAAAAATCTTGGCACTACAGATGTGTCAAAAGTTCCATTGAAACGTAAAAATTTTTCTAAAAATAAATAGGTTCGTCACACGCACACACACACACACGAAACGACGAAAAGTCTTAAGAGTAAGTTAAACTTTATTTAGTTAACTTCCTTTACATTTATTGCATGGGCATCGCCGTGCGGGTACTGCTAGTATACATTAAAATTGAAAGTTAATGAAAATATCATAGCTATTAAAGTGAGAATTAAATAAGAAATGATCAAAAGAGCTTTGTGTTAAACTATAATTGAAGTGAAAAATCAGCGTAAATAAAGCACAAATGAGGTAGAAAGTACAGCAAATAGCTATTTCAAGGCTACAATGGAGCCTCTTCCGCAGTGCAAAAAGCTCAGCGCACAGCATGAAAACTGTGAGATTTCTCTTACAGCTTTAGTCATAACTATTTGCTGCACTTTCTACACAATTTGTGCTTTATTTACGCTGATTTATAAAAGTGAGATTTTTATGTTTGACACCGTTAGAATTTGTTTTTTCATGAACTGAAATTGCAACATTTGTATCTGAATTTAAAAAAAAAATGTAAACATGCCCATATGTAGTCATTTACCTTATGAGTTCCTTAATTTGATGATAGAGGCTTTCAGAAAGTCATGGTGCAGGTTGTAGAAAATTTTAGGGGAGAGAGGGGGTGTTTTTAGTCATAAATGTTCTTTTCTTTTTGAGTATAGTCCCGTAATGTTTGAGGAGATGAGCCACCTCTTGAGGGGAGACACTTTTGAAGTGATGAATATTTTCACTGTTTAAAAAGGGCAAAATTATGTGATCTAGCTTGCTTAACGTTAGTGATGTTGTCTTTCATTTTATTTGTGTAAGCATTACTGGGCAAACATATAATTGCGGGCCCACCCACTAAATTAAGGCACGAGCCGCCACTGTGCCGAACACACTCTTTTTGAGTGGATGATAAGGCACTATGTTTAAAAGCCTTCTCAATAGGAGCAATAAGTTTAGAAAAAGAAGATTTGCTCGCCACAGAAAAATTATCATTGCACTTTAGAGCCTCGATTTGAGACCTATCTAAAGGAACACTGGGAAGATTAACAACAGCATTTTTATTAACCACCGGTAAATTATCAGAGATAACAGAATGCGAATTTTTACGGAGTTTAGCCATTTTCTTTTTCAAAATAACCTGATGATTCTCCGGGTTCTAAACCAAGATGTTCTATCGACAGAATCAAAATCGGAAATAGAATTTGAAACAGAAAGATGTAAATTGTAGAGTTCACGTTCAATATAAGATAATCGTTTCCTAGTTTCTTGGATCGAAGCTCTAAGTAGAGCCAATTTCGACCGAAAAATTACTTTGTCAATCTTGACAGAACGAGGTAAATTGCATTTCAACGAAATAAAATTCGGAATAATTTTCTTGCGCCTACATTCTTGAAGAATATATAATATAATATTATAAAATAATAATTATAATAATAATTAAATTATATAATTAAATTATTAATGATTAATATTTATTATTATAAAATAATAAATATTAATCTATGCTGTGTTTCAGTTGGGAGGGGGGGGGGGGCAAATGTCCCTCGAAGTATGACTTTTTATTTTCAAAGCAGCGCACATTTCTACAGCAGCCAAGAAAATTAATTTCTACTTCCTTTGTGAAGGTGGTATAAGTTCTAGAAATTAAGCTGTTCGATAAAAAACAAAAATGTGCAACCATGACAACCAAACTAATTTTTAAGTGTAATTAGTATAATTATAAGTAAAAAAGTCAGTTAAAAAATGCCCAATACTTTTTATTCATTCTAAAAATAGTGATTAGAAATAACGAGAAAAAGCATACTTTTTCTGCTAGTATTGAAAGTATATAAGACATTAATTTATCCTACCAACCGGAGGAGCAAATGGAATGAGTGCTAGCTTTCAATTTGTTGTCTACTTCCCATAAAGTTCACTAGATGGCAGCACCAATGATCATTTTCGAAGTCAAAATCAGAGAGAAAAGGAAAGATAACTTCATTTAAGAGCAAGAATCTGAGACAGTGTCACGCCTAGCATTATGGGGTGATTCATGACCTCTCAGATTTTCTCCGAAAAATTACCAAATGTTTATTATCTTATTGAAAGACCAAATCCAGAATGTTTTGCTCTAAAGTTGAGTTGTTTAGTTTTTATGGATCCCTAAAGATGAAGGTGCGGCATCAAAAATTAAGCGGATTTTCAAGACATTGAAGTTGCCGTGAGCCAAAACTCTTACCAGGAACTGTTTAACTCCAATTTTCTTTTTGTATATGGAATATAGAAGGTTGAAACTTTACAAAATGAATGTTAAATTTGTGGTAAGTTGTTGCCGTAAGGTCAGTGAAGGCCCTCAAAACAAGGCATTTTTGACGTTTTTTAGCGTTTTTGAGGTCCAAAAACAGCTTGTACATTTCAGTTGGCACGGCAAAAGTAGTGTCGTTTGAAAGACCAGTGTAAGCACTTTAAAATAATGTATAAATAACCGAGGGAAGTTCAACGTGTTTTTAGTTGCGTAAGGCGGAAATATGAAAAATGTCATATTTTACCGATATTCAAACGGTCATATCTTCCTCTGCCAACAACATATTGAAATATTTTTTTTCGCCAATGTCATACTCTATTCTTTGTCTTAACAGAACAGTTGAGTCCTTTGAGGCGAAATGTAAAATTTTTTTTTACAAAAAATGTATTTTTTCCTGTGTATTTTTCCTAAAAGATATTTTACATTTCGCCTCAAAGAACTCAACTGTTCTGTTAAGACAAAGAATAGAGTATGACATTGGCAAAGAAAATATTTCAATATGTTGTTGGCAGAGGAAGTTATGACCGTTTGAATATCGGTAAAATATGACATTTTTCATATTTCGGCCTTACGCAACTAAAAGTACGTTACACTTTCCTCGGTTATTTATACATTATTTTAAAGTGCTTACACTGGTCTTTCAAACGATACCACTTTTGCCGTGCCAACTGAAATGTACAAGCTGTTTTTGGACCTCAAAAACGCTAAAAAACGTCAAAAATGCCTTGTTTTGAGGGCCTTCACTGACCTTACGGCAACAACTTACCACAAATTTAACATTCATTTTGTAAAGTTTCAACCCTCTATATTCCATATACAAAAAGAAAATTGGAGTTCAACCGTTCCTGTTAAGAGTTTTGGCTCACAGCAACTTCCTGTCTTGAAAATCCGCTTAATTTTTGATGCCGCACTTTCAACTTTAGGGATCCATAAAAACTAAACAACTCAACTTTAGAGCAAAACATTCTGGATTTGATCTTTCAATAAGATAATAAAAATTTAGTAATTTTTGGGAGAAAATCTGAGAGGTCATGAATTACCCCATAATGCTAGGCGTGACAGTTTCTCAGATTCTTGCTCTTAAGTGCCTAAGTTTCCAAAAATAAAGCAAAATTGGATTTTTTAACTGCAAACTAATGAAAATAATGCAGAAAGTGCTGTAAATGGATTGTTATTATTGTTATAATTATTATTATTATTATTTTCAATTATTTTAACTAACTTCCTTGAGAAATGTTTCCAATTTCAACTTATTCGTAGTTTCATGAGGATTTTTTATCAAAAAAAATTTTATGCTATGAATTAAAAAGTTAATTTTGGCGTAGTCGCCATATTTGGTTATTCGAAAGATAAAAGTAAATGAGACTCTTACGCGTATCAGTTTCCAAAACTGGAATTGTATGCTTATTTCAATGTCAACTATAGTAAAAAAATAACGCAAAATGTGCCTTTTTTGTTTTGAACAATTAGTAATTATTTTCTTGCAAAATGTCAAATTTTATTTTCGGAATAGTATGTTATCCACATTGTTTTGGATGCTAATGTTCTGAAAATTTTCCATTTCATCTAAATTTTAGTTTCTTAAGGATTTTTATCCAGTTTTATGCTACTAATTTTTATGAAACTAATCTTTTATGTTAAATTTTTCTCGTAGTCACCATGTTTGGTCATTTACATGCTGGAAGCAGACGAGACTCCTGGCTGCCTAAGTTTCTAAAAACAGAAATGGATGTTTATCGCAATATGAACTATTGAAAATAACATGAGATGTGCCAAAATTAGGTTTTTATTTATTTTTAAATTATGATTTTGAAAAATGAAATTCATCTACAAAATTGTATTATATCCTCATTGTTTTGCAGGCTGTGACTATATAAACTAAAACTATTTCATCTGAAAAGTAGTTTCTTGCCATTTTTTTTCTATTTTTTGGAAATAAAATTTCAAAAATCTATTTTAACTTATTTTCTCCAAAATGTTTGTTTTTGCAAACAAATTGTCATTAAATAAATATTTTTAGAGCATGAAAAGTTCTACTTATTTATTCTTTAGGAAAATAAACCTCCTCCCTCCCTCCCTCTTTTGAACTTCAATACTCGCCGTTAGTGGTGGCCACTAAGTGTTTTGGGTCCAGTGGTCACTGGAAACTTATAAAGTTTTTGAATCTTGACCTTTACCATGTAAGTGTATCAAAGTAGCAATGCAAAGTAGATATTTATCTATAATGTGGCATAATAAAAAAAACATTATACAAGCGCAAGGTCGCCTCTAGTACCAATTTTAATTCTGAGCCTGCATAATTTTTGCAAACTTCAAAATGAAAATTTCAAAATTGCATTCATGTGTCATGTTTAGCCGCTCATAACTGAATATTTAAATTTAACTGTAAATTTAAAACTTGTAATTTGAAGTTTGCATAAAAATATATTTACAAATACATTTATTTATACAATAAAAGTTAGATAATTTATCATGTCTGAGATAAGTTAGGTAATAAGATACAGATGGGTGACAAAATAATACGAACACCTGTGAAATATCAAAAATTCTTTATTAATAGGGAGTTGGACCACCCTTTGACTGAATTACAGATTTAATACGACGTAGGATCGATGCATAAAGGTCATTGACAACGTTTAAAGGAATATTAAGCCATTCCTCTTGCAAAGCGGCTCTAATTCTGAAAGATTTGATGGAGGTGAGAATCGGGATTGAAGTTTAGACTCCAAATATTGCCACAAATGTTCAATGATACTTAAGTCCGGAGACTGAGGGGTCCAAGCAAGATGCTTAACTTCATTGTCATGCTCTTCGAACCATGTTAGGACGCACCTAGTGGTGTGGATAGGGACGTTGTCGTCTTGAAAAATCGGTCGCTCTCCAGTTAATACAATCTGTACAAAAATATTAACATTATCCACTAGAGGGCTCAGATACTCATTAGATTTGATTCTCCCATGCAGACGTACTAGTGGCCCAAGACTACGCCAAGAAATCGCACGCCAAACAATAATGGAGCCACCTCCATGTTTCACAGTTGGTAAGAGGCATTCAGGATCAAACGCTTCTTTGAGTGATCTCCAGCCATAAATGCGTCCAGTGGTCTGAAATAAGGTGAAGGATGATTCATCGAACCATATTACCTACTGCCACTGCTGTTAGGACCAGCTTTTGTGAACTCTACACCACTGACGGCGCTTAGAAGCATTCGTTGCTGTCACCAAGGGTTTACGAATTGCCACTCTTCCATAAATGTTTGCTGCGTAAAGTTCTCTTTGAACAGTTCTTGTTGAAACGGGGTCCTGAGGATTTTTCATGACTGCCCAGGTCAAAATTCATGCTAGTACTAGCAACAAAAATATGCTAGTTTTTGCTATGTCTGCTAGATATTCATGCTATGATATGCTATTTTCTGCTAGCAAGCATCACATGCTAGGGAGCTAGCTTACACATTACTAGCATAGCAAGCTATATTTTAAGCATCATATGCTTAATTGCTGCTCAAGCTGTTCAATAGCATGTGGTGGTAGGTACCTTGGTATGCTATTTTATGCTTTTTTATGCTAGCAAGCATCACATGCTAGAGAGCTAGCTTGCACAATAATAGCATAGCAAGCTATATGCAAGCATCTTATCCCTACAAGCAAAATTTCTTGCATCAGCCTTGACAGATCTTGATAATGTACTGATGGCGTCAGTATTAAATTTAAATTACTGCATACAGACTGTATAAAGATTAAAAAGTAAATATTGCAAAAACAGCACGTATGCAAGATTATATTCATCTTTCAATGTCCATACTGATTTCCTCCTGCAATATTAAGACTGAATACATGTTGTCAGCGTCAGGATTCAAAAGGAGCAATTGAGAAACACTGGTTTCATGCTGTTGCCGTCAGGGTCATTAGCAAACAAAGACCCACGCTCCCGACCCACCTGGATCTTTGTTGAAAGTCACGCATGCGCACTTTTATTCCCAGCATTCCTAGTTTCTTGTATCGTGGGTTTTTTTCTTCGGCGTTATCAAGAACATGAGAGCGAGTTAGCTTGCACGTGGTATGATACGCAGTTTGGCTTCGTTAAAAATCTGTTTGCTTAAGCGTGGAATATGATTGTGTTAGAAATTATTTGAATCATTCTTAACTGCCTTTATTTAACAAGTGCTATGCACAATAAATATCGCGATCAATGGCAGAAATGGGCAAAAATAAAGTTTTCGTTCTTAAACAAAGCAGACAAGGGATTATACGCAGTCACGGTTTTACCATAAAATGACTTCAAGCTCGCTAGTAAGTTTAATTTTATTCAATAACTATTTATGTTATTCTTGAAAATAAATTAGTTTTTTGTCTAAGTGTATTTTTTAAGCTAACATCCACTCAGAAATGGACTTAGATTTTTTGTTCATTATCTGCGATATTTATTAATATTTCTCCATAATTTTAACCAGGCATTTTATGTATTAATAATTCGAAAAGAAGCATACATTTTTAAATAAATAAAATATTGCATTGTATTTTTAATAGTGCGACTTATTCTGTTAAGCAAAAAAAAAAAAATAATAATAATAATAATAATAAAATAAATAAATAATAAAAAATCTAACTATGTTTTTGCCGCTATATAAGAAGTCTATGAATTTTAACATGTAAAGTTTAATCTAAAATCGATGAAGTAATTTTCATTATCCGCAATTAAATTGCAAATCGAACGAAAGCAAATCTCTATGTGACTTTTCAATCATGTGTCAGCTAAAAAATAATTCTAAGATAAAAAAAATTTTGCTTGAAGAATAAAACGAATAGTTAGAGAATGAAATTTACTTCGTGAATTTGAAGCGAAAATAACACACAAAAAAAAAAAAAAAGAAAGAAAGAAAGACCTTGCAAGCAATTGCACCTTGCATACAGACTAATTTCACACTGTTATATCAATGTATCCTGCCATTTTAATGTCAAGATAATATGTATGCAGGATTACAATAACTACCACTTCTTGCATGCAGATTGATTTCACACTGTTATGCCAGCATTTTGATGCTTCAAAGGCAGAGCCCACCCTGTAACTCCACTGATATTAGGCTGCATACACCTTGCCAGTCAACATTGGGGCAAGTCGCTGACAGCTCTTGGAGAGTAACATAACATTATTCAGGCAGCATTTAGGCAAGGTGATATTTGCCGACGCGTTAACCTTTATGCAATCCTGAGGCAAGATATTTTGCTTGCTGGGATGCTTAATTGCTGCTGAAGCTTGTTCGATAGCATGTGGTGGTTGGTACCTTAGTATGCTATTTTATGCTTTTTTATGCTAACAAGCATCGCATGTTAGGGAGCTAGCTTGCACAATAATAGCATTGTCAGGGGTGATTGTTTTCCGATATTTTACCGGATTTCCGGTATTTTCATGATCGATTCTGGTATTTTCATTTTCGAAAATACCGGAAATAAATTATTTTTAATTATGTTTTTATCTTCCCACCTCCGGAATTTTTTCTCTTTTTCGAAGTTTCGATGATTTTTCCGATAATTATTAATAATATTCATCAAATAGAAATGTTCAGATGCCATTCTATTTTTTTATTTTAATGAATTATTTTATGTGCACCTTTTTTTATTTTGATGCCTTCATTTTAAAAAATGCAATCGATTTGCATCCAATATGAGAAGTGAATTTTTCTCATGTTTGATGCTTATTACCTTTTAGTTAGGAGATAAATAAATGAAATAAATTTTTATTAGTATAAAAACCTATAACTTTAAAATTCTTGAGTGAAATTCTGTGTCTTTTTTGAAAATCAAAATATCAAACATTTAAAAATTGAAGCTCTAATTTAAATGTGTTTATTTATGAAAGTAAATTAATTACTTTATGTGTATAGTTATAAAATTAGGTGTGCTTAAGTAATAGGGGCCTTGGTTAAAAAAAAAAACATCTCCCCCCCCCCCACACACACACACATTTTCTCTTTAAAACTTTCAGGTATTTTTTTATGAACTCACAATCACCCCTGATATAGCATTTGCAAGCATCTTATGCTTAATTGCTACTCAAGCTTGTTCAATAGCATGTTGTGGTAGGTACCTCAGTATGCTATTTTATGCTTTTTTATGCTAGCAAGCATCACATGCTTGGGGGCTAGCTTGCACAATAATAGCATAATAAGCTATATGCAAGCATCTTATGCTTAATTGCTACTCAAGCTTGTTCGATAGCATGTGGTGGTAGGTACCTTGGTATGCTATTTTATGCTTTTTTATGCTAGCAAGCATCGCATGCTAGGGAGCTAGCTTACACAATAATAGCATAGCAAGCTATATGCAAGCATCTTATGCTTAATTGCTGCTCAAGCTGTTCAATAGCATGAGGTGGTAGGTACCTCAGTATGCTATTTTATGCTTTTTTATGCTAGCAAGCATCGCATGCTAAGGAGCTAGCTTGCACAATAATAGCATAACAAGCTATATGCAAGCATCTTATGCTTAATTGCTACTCAAGCTTGTTCGATAGCATGTGGTGGTAGGTACCTCCAGTAAGCTGTTTTATGCTTTTTTTAGCTAGCAAGCATCATATGCTAGGAGAGATAGCTTGCACAATGCACAGTAATAGCATAGCATCAACTAATTTATATTTCAAATTACCTAGTCCTACTTTCCGTTCATTGGCGTTCAGTGGAAAAAAGCAGGATAGATAGAAAGAAAGATAGATACTTAGTTTTGAATACAAGTAGATGGCTTTTCAACTAATTTATTTATATTTCAAAAAATTACAAGTTGCTCACGATTAAAATACTACGTACTTGGCCCGTTAACGAGTTTCATGTTTGATTCAGTTAAGCCTTCATTCAAAATTCTCATTATTATTATTATTATTGTTTCATATCAACCACGTTTTATAGCAATGGATTTCATATTTAATCATTTAGGAAAATCGCTTTAAATTTGAGCAAAAATCTGAAGATATTTCACAATTGCTTCAGAATTCCTTTATCAAACCTTATGTAAATTAAAACTAATGAAGCCTGAAAAAAGGTAGAAAGAAGCAGGACGTAGATAGAAAGATACGCAGTTTTTAATACAAGAAGACAGAAAAAATTTCAACAAGACCATAGAAATGAATTTCATTATGCAATCCAGAGAAGCCTTACATTCAAAATTGTCATTATTACGATTACTGTGATCCCGATTTCTATTTCCGGACCACAATCTGATGGGACCAATTGGAAAGAAAACCCTTTCAAACAAAAAAAGAATTTGTTGAAATCGGTCCAGCCGTCATCGAGTAATCTTATAACATGATGTTATCTCAGATAACCATTGCTTGTGTTTTCGAGCTACTACGCGCTTCAAGACACGTCTATCCCTATCCCCAAGCTTTGACTTTTGGCCACTGCTTTGCTTTGAAGACTTCGTCTTACCTTCTTTCATGTATGCTGTCATAACGGCTGATACAGTACTTCTTGCAAAAACCAAAAGGTTTGCTGTTTCTGTCACCGATGCTCTACTTAAACGTGCCCCAACAATCATCCCTCTTTGGAATTCTGACAGGTCAAACATTTCACCTTATAAAAGCTAGCTAGATAAACTCATGCAACACAGATGACCAATATTGAGAGACTATTAGCTTCTTCTTCACGCTCACTAGGTGGCAGACTTCTGTTGCAGGTGGCGCGGCTGTGCTGCAGGTGTGAAATAATTCACTTTTTTACAGGTGCTCGTATTATTTTGTATATTATGAATCTTCAGTAAGACAATGTCGAATAAATCAAGAAAAAGTTTTTCATCGGTTTTTTATAAATAACATTATGTCCTTAAAACTTTTGCTCTTTTTTCTTCAAGCAAACGTATTTCATTCATATTTATATCAACAATTGTTTTACTGATCGCGAATCGGTGATGTAGTGCAAGATATTGTTTTTGTTTTTTAAAAAAATAGCTTTTTTTCCGATGAAGTTTCTAACATTATTATTACAAAAACTGTTTCAGTACCTTACGCCCCCTCCCCCAAAAGAACTTGGGCCCCTGTACTATAGGTCCAGTATATCAGCACCCAAACAGCAGAACGTACAAGTATAGCCACAAAAGGGAATAATAGAAATATATGGAGGTCTCCCAGAGTTGAAAAGAAAATACTTTTTAATACCTTGTTGCAAAGTACCCTATTCACGGTGTGGCAACGGTTCATTTAACTTTTCGTTTGCGAGTATTTACATCCAGTTTCCAGTGTTAGTGGTGCTAAATAAATTAGTTTTATTTAACAATAACCGGCATTAATAAGCATGATGAACCTGCGCAGGGTCTATATCGGCTTAAGATTGCTGGAAAATTTTGAGAAAAGTGATGGAGAAGGAAAACAATGTGCTAACCGACTTAAAATCGGTAAAATACACGCATTAAGAGAATATTTCACTCCAAATGAGTCATTCTTCATCCTGTTTTATCATTCCCAAGTAAAAACTTTCAAAAGACTTATTTTTTTTATTAGAAATAAGAGTTTTTACGCTGCAAAGATACGCGTGTTAATTAGACGCCAGAGGACCGAATTTTTGTCTGCTAGGATCGGTCAATACCCGCAATGACGTCACATGAATATTGAATAGGGTCCATTATACGTGTTGATGAATTTATGCTTTTAAAATGCAATTTGTTGTTTTCCATTTCATGCAAAAATCACGCTAGTTTTCAATTATTAAATTCAAACTCTTAAAATTTATGCGTCGGCTTTCATACTAAAATAATTAAAAATTGATGATTTATATTGTTTTTTCTGATAATATACACTGCTCAAAACAATTAGGGGAGCATGCAAAAAAGTGAAGAAAACCGTGCAAGACAACCACAGATTGACATACAATGGATAGCACGCGTGTATCAATGCACAATACAGAAAAAAAGACCTAAAAACTTTGGAATTAATCTTGAATTCTTTGAAAATGTGGAAAAAACATAAAAAGGTGATTTTGGGCAACATTTTGGTTACATGTAAAAAATTAAAAAAGGTACTATTTAGACATGTTGCATGTGTTTTAATAAGGCGTGTAGTCTCCTTGAACAGCTAAGACTGCTGCACACTAGGGTGTATCGAAAAAAACTTTTTTTCGAAATTCAATTTACTAAGTTGATAAAAAGTTGCCCCTACCTACCCACATATTCCACAAAAAATTTCGGTCCAATCAGAAATTGTTTAGGTGTTCCGCACGAGGCCTGAAGTTTGGGAATTTCTTCAAAAATATGATTTTTTTTCTAATTTTTTTTTAATATTAAGAATAAATGTTAAAAATAATTCAAGTTGAAAAATGTACACCGCAAAGTCGGAGGACAAAATTGGGTTTGAAAAAAAGTATATTAAACAACATTTAAATCTCCCACATTTATTCTAAACTTACGTAATTTTCACCAAAACTAGCATTTTACAAGGCCATGCGGCTTGGTTAGAAACTTGTTTATGAATGTGGAATCTAACTGAATTAACACTTGAAACTGGGATTCATCTGTGATTTATGTGGAGTAAAAAGTAAAATAATATAAACTATAAACGGAATCTAAGCCCCTCGTCACGCAGTGCCCGCGTTCTATCGGGGCCCCCGTGATGGTAAACGAAGTACAGCTGCGCTAGCGTAGCTGCTTTAGGATGGCAGAAGAGCATCTATCTTTGGTTGAGGAAACAGACTCTAAATATTTCGGACATGGTGCTCCAGTAAATGGCCCAGGAAAATAAATTGTAGCTTTAGTTTCACGATTTATGGAAAAAAAAAAAGTTTTATTGATTAAGAACATAAAAGCTATCGGTTGTGATGTCACATCAGTTAACACTGGAAAATCAAATGATGCTATTAGACTTCCAGAAAAGTCTTTAGAACCCTCACTACTTGCCGTGGTATGTTTTCTTCATTTAATGAATTACCACTTAGAAAGTTAACGGTGGCTCTTGATAAACCGTGGACACAATTCTTTTAGTTGACCTATTGGAGAATTCTAACAATATTGCTAAGATCTACCAGTCACGAACTTAAAGAAAATAGAACGCGTTTTACCAGAAGTTGATGTCAAAGAATTGAGTCAAAAATACTTATGGGATGTGTCAAAAGCTGTAATGTCTGGCAAATGTTCTTAAAATTTAGCAGAAAGGAACCCTACAAGCTTTTCCCATGCAAGATGGCTCACGATGGCAAAGTTTTGAAGCTATACGTCGTAAGTAGTGATCCAAGTTCAGAGTTAAATAAACTAGCAGAATTTATAATAAAGGTTTATGCTCTCTGTTTTTTAACAATCTAATCTCAGCATAAAATTATTCATGCATTTAAACATTTTTTTTAAGACCATAGATTGCAACAAGTATTTGGATACAAATCTCCACAATGTTATCCATTCCACAGTGTAAAGAAGCCATCTTGCATGGGAAAAGCGTGCAGGGTTCCTTTCTGCTACATTTTGAGAACATTTGCCGGAAATTACAGCTTTTGACACACCCCATAAGTATTTTTGACTCAATTATTTCCCAAGTAGCACACTTCGTTTTTTAAAGGTTGTAAAATGGTTATTAACGTTGTAACAACCGCTTAAAAGCATTTATAAAACGTTTAAAGGTTATTTGTGCTACCTGGGTTGACATCAACTTCTGGTAAAATGCGTTCTATTTTCTTAAAGTTTATGACTGGTAGATCTTAGCAATGTTGTTAGAATTCTCCAATAGGTCAACTAAAAGAATTTTGTCCAGTAGTCGGCCTATCAAGAGCCACCGCTAACTCTCAAAGTGTTAATTCATTAAATGAAGAAAACATACCACGGCTTGTAGTGAGGGTTCTTAACACTTTTCTGGAAGTCTAATAGCATCATTTGATTTTCCAGTGTTAACTGATGTGCCATCACAACCGATAGCTTTTATGTTCTTTATCAATAAAGCTTTTTTTTTCTCCATAAATCGTGAAACTGAAGCTACAATTTATTTTCCTGGGCTATTTACTGGAGCACCATGTCCGAAATAGTCTGTTTCCTCAACCAAAGATATATGTTCTTCTGCCATCCTAAAGCAGCTACGCTAGCGGAGCTGTATTTCGTTTACCATCACGTCACGGGGGCCCCGATAGAACGCGGTCACTGTGTGACGAGGGGCTTAGATTCTGTTTATAGTTTATATTATTTTACTTTTTACTTCACATAAATCACAGATGAATCCCAGTTTCAAGTGTTAATTCAGTTAGATTCCACATTCATAAACAAGTTTCTAACCAAGCCGCATATCCTTGTAAAATGCTAGTTTTGGTGAAAATTACGTAAGTTTAGAATAAATGTGGGAGATTTAAATGTTGTTTAATATACTTTTTTTCAAACCCAATTTTGTCCTCCGACTTTGCGGTGTACATTTTTCAACTTGAATTATTTTTAACATTTATTCTTAATATTAAAAAAAAATAGAAAAAAATCATATTTTTGAAGAAATTCCCAAACTTCAGGCCTCGTGCGGAACACCTAAACAATTTCTGATTAGACCGAAATTTTTTGTGGAATATGTGGGTAGGTAGGGGCAACTTTTTATCAACTTAGTAAATTGAATTTCGAAAAAAAGTTTTTTTCGATACACCCTACTGCACACCTGTTTGGTATGGATGCGATAAGCTTATGGGCATGAATTTGGGGAGTACTGTTCCACTCCTCAAGAAGTGCAATCTCAAAGTCTCGGACAGTAACAGGGACTCACCCTTTGTCACTCAGCAATGCATTGTCTGACCATGTCCTTAACATGATTGATTAGAGTCAGGTCAGTAGAGCACGCTGGCCATTCCATACGCTGTATTTTTTCAGTTTCAAGCATGTTCTCCATCAGACGAGCTCTCAGCGGTCGAGCAATATCGTTTTGAAAAACAAAGGAATATCCAATAGCTCCAGCGTGAGGGATGACATGAGGTCTCAGTATCTCGCCTGCATACCTTTGGCCCGTCAAAGTGCCATTCCAAATGATATGCAGGTCAGTACGTCCGCCTATGCTGATTCCACCCCACACCCAGCAAGCAAAATATCTTGCCTCAGGATTTCATAAAGGTTAACGCGTCGGCAAATATCACCTTGCCTAAGTGCTGCCTGGATAATGTTATGTTACTCTCTAAGAGCTGTCAGTGACTTGCCCCAATGTTGACTGTCAAGGTGTATGCAGCCTAATATCAGTCGAGTTACAGGGTGGGCTCTGCCTTTGAAGCATCAAAATGCTGGCATAACAGTGTGAAATCAATCTGCATGCAAGAAGTGGTAGCTATTGTAATCTTGCATACATATTATCTTGACATTAAAATGGCAGGATACATTGATATAACAGTGTGAAATTAGTCTGTATGCAAGGTGCAATTGCTTGCAAGGTCTTTCTTTCTTTCTTTTTTTTGTGTGTGTTATTTTCGCTTCAAATTCACGAAGTAAATTTCATTCTTTAACTATTCGTTTTATTCTTCAAGCAAATTTTTTTTTTAGCTTAGAATATTTTTTAAGCTGACATATGATTGAAAAGTCACATAGAGATATTTGCTTTCGTTCGATTTGCAATTTAATTGCGGATAATGAAAATTACTTCATTGATTTTAGATTAAACTTTACATATTAAAATTCATAGACTTCTTATATAGTGGCAAAAACATAGTTAGATTTTTTATTATTTATTTATTTTATTATTATTTTTTTTTTTTTGCTTAACAGCATGAGTCGCACTATTAAAAATACAATGCAATATTTTATTTATTTAAAAATGTATGCTTCTTTTCGAATTATTAATACATAAAATGCCTGGTTAAAATTATGGAGAAATATTAATAAATATCGCAGATAATAAACAAAAAATCTAAATCCATTTCTGAGTGGATGTCAGCTTAAAAAATACACTTAGACAAAAAACTAATTTTTTTTCAAGAATAACATAAATAGTTATTGAATAAAATTAAACTTACTAGCGAGCTTGAAGTCATTTTATGGTAAAACCGTGACTGCGTACAATCCCTTGTCTGCTTTGTTTAAGAACGAAAAACTTTATTTTTGCCCATTTCTGCCATTGATCGCGATATTTATTGTGTATAGCACTTGTTAAATAAAGGCAGTTAAGAATGATTCAAATAATTTCTAACACAATCATATTCCACGCTTAAGCAAACAGATTTTTAACGAAGCCAAACTGCATATCCTACCACGTGCAAGCTAACTCGCTCTCATGTTCTTGATAACGCCGAAGAAAAAACCCACGATACAAGAAACTAGGAATGCTGGGAATAACAGTCCGCGCATGCGTCACTTTCAACAAAGATCCAGGTGGGTCGGGAGCGTGGGTCTTTGTTTGCTAATGACCCTGACGGCAACAGCACGAAACCAGTGTTTCTCAACTGCTCCTTTTGAATCCTGACCCTGACAACATGTATGCAGTCTTAATATTGCAGGAGGAAATCAGTATGGACATTGAAAGATGAATATAATCTTGCACACGTGCTGTTTTTGCAATATATACTTTTTAATCTTTATACAGTCTGTATGCAGTAATTTAAATTTAATACTGACGCCATCAGTACATTATCAAGATCTGTCAAGGCTGATGCAAGAAATTTTGCTTGTAGGGCACCACCCAACCAGCTCGTCTGTTTTGTGACCTTTCACGAACGAACGCGGGATTATTTCGAGTGCCTCTGTCCCTCCATACCAGAACAAGTCCGTTGTCACTCTCCAAACTGAATTGTAACCCCTCTGTAAACAGTACTTGGCTCCAACCATGTTGCTCCCAATTTCGATGTTCAGCAGCCGTCTTCTTCGGGCCACACAGTCGCGTGGGGTCAACAAAATTTAGACCATTGGCCTTGGCCTACGTGCATAGAGCCCTCCCTCATGAAGCCCATTACGTACTGTTTGGCTGATGGACACCCTTCGTAGTATTGACTAGAGCAACTGCCTTTACTCCCTGCTTTGCAGATGCGTAGCATTCTCTATTCTGTTTCGACGGGCTGTTAACCGTATATACCAGTCATCAGTTGCTGTAGTGGCGCATGACTAGAGATGCAAAAAACCCGTAGTTTTTGAGAGCCGGGAAAAAACCTGGGAATTTTGGGGAATAAACCCGGAATTTTGGGGAACATTGGGAATTTTGAATGTAAACAAACATAGTAACTTTTTACATAGTTGTTATGCCTAATGTAAGAGTAAAAAATAAAAACTTCGTCATTATATTTGAGTTGAAAATACAACTTTCAAAACAGTACTGTTATAAAGTGCCACTGCCTTTGGAGCTCTTAAAAAAAGAGAGAAAAAAACATAATGCTGAAATAAACATTTTTAGTTTGATAAAAACCACTCAGACAACCCTGTCTATTGGAACAAGTGTATAACGTGATTTTTTAAAGGAGGTTAATATGTGACATACACTGAAAAAAAACTTTATGTTTGTTATATAAAAAAAGTTAGGTTAATTACATAAAATACATTTTATTTAACAAAAACCATCAATTAACATGTGGAGAAGCAATGATTGCAAGTGATAAGCATTTAGTTGCACTTTTAGAAAGCAAACTTAACAAACCATCTCAATATGAAATTATATGCCGTGACAAAACAAACTCAAGATAGGGTTCCTTTCACTTATTGATTTGAAATATTTTTCTGATATGCAATTCCGTATACTGTAAAATATAACTATAGGAAATATCTTTTGAATGTATCTAATTAGGGTAATAAGTACGAATTTCAAAACCAGAATTAACACTTTGAAAATTCCCAAAACTCTCGGGAATTTTCAAAATTCCCTTCCCAAAAAACCCGGTTTTTTCCCAGGAATAAACTGGGTTTTTTCCACCCTTTGCATCTCTACGCATGGCCGACCTTGCCCTGATCGATGTCAAACATTTCCTGTTTCTTGGAATCGTTTCCACAGCCTTGCAACGTTTCTTACGACTCCAACATCATCCGCGACACAACGTTGTGTTTACCCGGATTCCAGCCTGCCTATAACATGCCATGGCATGGATTCCAGTAAATCACGTTGTTGAGACATTCTCAAGTAACCTTGTCTCCAGAAAAAAATGTAAAAAAAAAACTACTGCGCTATCGAATTTAACAGTTACGGCAATAAAACGGACGCTTCTGCAACATCCCGATTTCCGCACTTATCTTCTTTTTTTGGTTTTTGGCCTTATTAACTTTAATTTTTTTTTTTTTAATGAAATTATCACATTCCGTTTCCTGGTAGGCTTTGAATTAAGAACGATTCATTTTATGTTACTTATTGGTATACATATTTGCGTAATTTTGTTAAAACCACGTGCTCCCCTAATTGGTTTGAGCAGTGTAAATATGTTCGTAGAATTTATAAAGGTATCATGATTATTTATCCATCCATTCATTCCTTTAAATTAAACTAAAGTTTATCTATTTAATCGAAATATTTTTGTTTCATTTATTTTTTCTGAAGTTAAAAAAAGGAAAAGGAACACTAAGGCAGGGATTCAAGTGAAACAGGCTATCGCAAACTGCAATCGCTACTGGAAATGAATTACATTAGAACGTTTCTTGATACTGGAAATGAATTACATTAGAACGTTCATCGTGACGTTTGCCTATGAAAAACGAGCTAGATAAAACGTCACAGCCTACTTGGCGAATAAGAGGAGATGGCCGGCTGCTTGTGAGCTCTTATTGGCTCCGCTCGTAGTGACGTCAGTGCCAAGTTAAGCTGATGATAATGTAATTCACTTCCAGTAGCGATTGCATTCGAAGCGATCGCAGTGCTGTTTCACTTGAATCCCTGCCTAAGCCTTTGATTCAATATGGTGAAGTTTTTTTTTTTTTTTTTCAATATTTGGTTAGGGGAGGCGAAAACTTTTTCAGGGCAGGCGGCCAGTCCCTTGGCTAACCTAGAGTCCTATATGAATATGGCTAACCCTTGGCAGCTGTTAATCCCCGGATGAACTCACGTAAGTGACGTCATGTGAACAGGCTCCCACTTTTTGCCGTTTTATTGGAGAGGAGACACCAAAAAACTTATTTCTCTAATCTTTTATAACGCATTTTAGCTTTTCGCAGCATGTTGCTCCAGCATGCAGCATCATCATTCCAACCGAAGCTTTGTCTTTGTTTCAAAACAGTTAGAACCTGTTTTCTAGGCACGTTGGCAGCCATTTAAGTCAGATAATTTAAAATCTCTAGGCTTTCAGCAATTCAAATTGCAATTGAAACCTTAGTAATAGTAATCTCTAACTCTTTTCTTTTTCGTATAAAATGCAATCAACTTATATGGCTGATTATGTAGCTGCAAAACCATATTTTTGGAACAGTTTTATAAATCAAATAGAGGTCGAATATTGTAATGAAAACAGATTTCTTCTCCGGAACCAGGTCAGTTTTCTTTACTCTTTAAAAACTTAGTTCCGATTTATGCATTTAATACCTGATGTCAGGGTTATTTAGTTTTCATCAAATTTTTTTTTTGTTTTTGTTTTTTTAATTGGTAAAAAAAATGCTTTTTCTGAAAAAAAATTTTTTTTTCTAACTTAATCTTTTTTCTCCAAATGATTTCATAAATGAAGGGCTTGGTAGATGAAGGGATTATGTAACAAAATCCTGATGTGGAGTAGTTCAATGTTTTATTGTTGCAGCATTTCCGTTTTCTGTCTTGTCGTTAAGTGATCATATGAAATTAATCTAATGACATCTTTTTTTTTTTTTTAATGTACCAAGTTTTATTTGCTTACCTGTGTCGAAATTTCATTTTCAAAGAAAGTAACTTAGCCCCTTCACCAAACCTTTTACATGTTACATATTATTGGAAGATGCGAAGTCCACTCAAATTACTAAATTAAATAATAATGTACCTTAAAATATGAAGAAAATAATTCAGAAGGGCTAAATCTCAATAATAGTATTTCACTTTACAATTTCTGGACATCATGACATGAACTATCCAGAAAATTCGCAAATCTGGTATTCTATGTTTCCCGTACTTTTATTGCAAAAATCTATGCTTAAAACTACTTTAGTTAAAAGCAATTTAATAAAAGAATTGCATCGGTGTGTATCAGTATGTCAAAATTGCTGGCCAACCCGTCTAAAGGTTAGCAGGGTTTCCGCTATCCTCATATTTTTCGTAAAATGTGAAAATCCTTTCTAAATTGTGAAAATGAAGCAAGGCCACTTTTGCTTTTTTTCTCCAATGTTATAAGAACAAAAAACTGCACGTTTTGAGAGAGAAAGCAAGCTTGGTGATATCTAATTTAATCTTTTTTATGAATTGTAGCCAAAATGGTTTAAATGCTACCTATTAAATTCAACAATATATTGTCTTACTTGGCATAAAATCCCTGAATTGCATTATTAACGATTAAAAAAAAAAAACTTGTGTTCTTTTAATGTGAATTACAATTCTGAATTTTTCACATTAAATTTAAAAAAAAAAAAAAATACCTGCTATGAATTTGTTTCTTTCAAGATGGCAAGGTGAGTTTTGAATTTAGCTTACAACAAGAGATGAAATATGAGCTAATATTTAGAAAAGTGCCAATTTGAGTCCCAAGTGAATTTTCACCAGTATTTCAATAACTAGTTAAAAAAATAATTTTCCCCAGAAAGAAGATAAGTTTCTCTTTCATTTCATCTAATAACATCAGAAAAAAAAATTTGTTTTTCATCAGAAAATATTGTGTTTATACATCAAAAATCAGATCGGTAACGTGTCCCAAGCAGCAACGCTTAGCATGCAAACAGGTCATGCGCACTTTCTAACTTCCCAAAAAAACGCACTTGCACAAAAAACGATTCTATTTTTACCCCTTTGTTAATATTTTACTTCATTTTTGTTTTAATCGATTTCTGGTTTTCTAGCTGATGCGAAATAAGCGTGTCCCAAGTTCCGCCGTCAGAGTGGTAACAATAACTTCCGATCTATGTTTAGGCTCCCAAAATCATTTCCTTCACCTATACCACGTGATGCTGAGTACCTGGTGGAAAGTTTTATCGAATCGTAATTAAAAATTTGCATTTCTGCATCTAAAATTGTAGGTAAGATTTTTTAAAGTGATTTTATAAAATGTGTGTCATTTGAGTCATCAGATCGGTAACACGCTCTAAAATGCGCAGTTTTTATTATTTTAAAAATTATTTTATATATAAGTATAGTCCTTTGTTACAAGTGAAAAAACCACGTGTTTGATTTTGGTTTAGTGCGATCGACTCGGAAATAAAAAAAAAACTTTGTCAGTTTGTCAGATCGGTAACAGTCAGAGCGGTAACATTGAAAAACAGCAAATATGTTACAGAACTAACTCACACGTTTCAGAATTATAAAAAGCAAAAATCATACTTTAGCCATATATATTGAATATTTTTGTTCTTAAAAAATGAAAAGCAATGAGTTTTAGTACAATTGCTTCATTTGTGGTTTGTATGACCTAACAATAGAAGTTAGTAAAATAAGAAAAATTGACACTGCAGAAATTAAGTTAATTAATTATTATTATTTTAATTTATTTATTTATTTATTTATTTATTTTTTTTTTGGTGCTTCAATTTCTCATAACTTCGCTAAATAACTAGATAATAACTAGCATGCTAAATTTGAATTTCTGATCAAGAAATTAAATTTCCTGCAACTAATTAAAGAAAAGCAAGCAGCAGAGTTGTGTGTTGAAAAAGTTGAAGTTGTGTGTTGTTTTAAAACAAAACAAATGTTTTATTAGCTTGGATTTGGTAATCTCATAATTTATTTTATCTAAAAACCTTATCGCTCATTTTTATTTCCAAGAAATGCTTTTTCATAATGAAATTTGATTTTTTAGCCTAATATATATATTTTAATATAATTGTCTTAATTCTATGTTAAAAATGCAAGGAAATGATATCATATTTAGAGATGTTAACAAAGACTTAAAGCATAAACTCAAATATGTAGCTCATATTAACATCAGATCTGTAACATTCATCAGATCTGTAACGGCTTAAAAGTGAGTAATCTAAGGAGGGGGTAAATAACTTCCTTGACCTCCCCCCTTTTATTTTCCTGCATTTAGACCCAATTTAGACTTAAAATCCAATATTAGGTTTTTTCTGCAAAAAAATTTTTTTTTCAGAAAACTCCAACTTCAAATTGTCACTTTTCTAAATATTGGCTCATATATAGACTAGGTTAGAAAGATAGTAAAAACTGATGCCCTGTTTATTAACATTAGCATTTTGCTAAAGCCTTTTCTCCAATTTTAGCTTTCTTTCTAAAAAAAAACTTTGAAACTCAGCTTAAACCCTGGTGTGGTCAGAGAAGTCTGACCCAGATGGTGTGGTCCCGGGCTCGAATCTTTGCTCGGGCATGGATGTACTTTCTCTTCTGTTCTTGTCCTTTCTTTGTGTGAATGTGTTCTTGTGCTGTGAATGGTTGCCTAGCCCATAAACAGGTCCTTATGTCATGTGTGTACAGTGTAACGTAATGCAATTAACGTACATAAGTCGGACTTCCATCCAAATTACGGTATAGTTGGAAAAGTGAAGCAGTTCATTCCAAACTGCCAGCCTAGCTTTCACAAGACAACAACAACAGTTTATCAAAATTAATTTTTTGCTATTGAAATAAAATATAAAAAATGTGGAATTTTCAAGTCTTTCTCGTCAAGTTCCTCTTTTCATTTTTGTTCCAGAAAAATTTCGGAAATTTTGCCCTGCATGTAATATGACTCTTCAATTTTTGACGTTCGTTTTTGTGCTAAATAATCAGAATTATACTTCAGTAATATGTTATTGATGAACAGAATAGAAACTGATCTCAGTCTTTTAAGTATTTCTGAAAAGAACACATCTTTCCAAACATTTTCAAAAATACGTATTTTGAAAAATAGCAGGAAAATCAGTTAAAAAATCCCGGTTTTCTGAATTCTGGATACAAGGTTCTGTACTGTATTTAAAAACTTTTCGTTCACTTCTGAAAAACAACTTGATTCCATAAAATTATGGTTTGTTTTCTGCTTTTTAGGATACAAATGACTATAATACTACATTTGCAACTGAGGTGCAGTGCCTTATGTAAGTTATTCTTCTGCTATTTTTATTTTTGTTATTGTATAATCATTATTTCTTATTACAATATCAATCTATAACCATTTTCTGGAGGGATTAACATCCTACATAAGTAACCGTGCTCGAGTGATATCTTGGAATTTCAATCGTTTTAAAAATTGTGCTTCAAATTAGCATTTACGAAGTAAAAATCATATCTTCATCGCTTATTGATATTCCCTTATTGGTGCCAAAAAGGAATCTCTAAGAATGTGTTATGTAACAAATTTATTTTGCCAAGTATGCATGCCTTTTTTTCACCAACATTGATATCTCATATTCCTTTTAGTGACGTTAAATAAAATTGCAAACAAATATGACTAAAATATTAAACATTATGTGCCTCATTTTACTAAGATAGCTATTGGGCATTTTTAAGAAAAGTAAAACAACTGCAATATCACAAATAAATGCTACAGCAATAGTACCCAATGCATTCCATTTTTTAGCAAAATAACTTTTCATTATTTAAACTGCCACTGCAGCGTGGGAAATAAGCGGTATCGCATCACAGTTTGCGATTCAAAACGAGTGAAAGACGATGTAATATCCTAAATTGCATCGAAAATTTTGCGATGCAAAAAAAACCTTCACTTTTTTTTAACAAATAACTTTTGGCAAAACTAAACGTTTCTAACTTTAAAATTTGTGCATCGAATCCGTTCCTCCGGCCCCCTATTTGATTGACGTTATCTCTCCACATAGGGCGTGACCAACTCGTCAAGCGCGATTCAGATTGCGAGCGAACCAAGCGAGCGATGCGAACTTTTCACTGCAAAACCGGTTTTTGGAATTCGTTCCCATGACAACGCGACGAATATTCGCCTGCCGTCAACGGTCTAGCATGCTAGATATCGTCGCGTGGAAAAGGCGAATGAAATTTGGCAATGAGAGTGACAGCCAATCAGAGGGAAGACGCCATCTTTGCTCTGTTTTGACCGCATGGACATCCGATTTCATTGGCTCAATATCATCACGTGACTTTCGCCCGCTTCTAGTGAAAATAATCGGAATTTTTCACCCGTGAGCGAAAAACGCTTCGTTCGTTCGCGTCGCTCGCAATATGAATCGGCCTTTAAGGCCGATTCAGCTAATTAATAAAAAAAAAACTGTCAAGAGAGTATACTTGATAAATTTAAATTATTTTTTTGATTAATAAATAAGGCATTATTTAAAACTTAAAAGATAGAAATTAATTCTTAAATCTTATTTGTTTTCGTGTTGATGTTATTTAGCGAGTTTCGTAAAACTGCTCCTCAATTTTACAGAACTGCTCCCAATAACAGAATTGGAGGAGCAGTACTGCTCCTCAAAATGAAATACTTATTTCCCACGCTGTGCCACAGCTGACTTATTTCAATATTATTGATTCCTCCAAAGCAGAATACTGCTAAATTTGCAACGTACATCGCATAACAGATGCCAACAGGGGGGGGGGATGACTCGGAATGAATTTTTTGGGCTCTCAACGTAGGTTTCGTCACTGGTTAAATGTTTATTTTAAAGCTTTCATTGTATATTTAAAATTGGTAGATCAAACACTTTTTTTGTTGAATTCTTGGGTATCACCCATTCTGGAATATTTTCTGCATTAAAACTGAGTACTGAACAAATGAATAAAGTATTCTTTTTATAGTCCAGTATGAAAAGGTTTTGATTTTTCTATGACAGTTTTTGAAAAAGTCACGTTTCTCAATAAACAATGCTTGAAGTGCAGCACAATTTAGATCAAATAATTTTACGTTGCAGAACATCACACAAAGTATTCTGCTTTGAGGATTGATCATGGGTGCAAGACCTTCCGTCTCAGGACAGTTTTCCGTCTTGACGAAATCACCGAGACTGACATCGGGACGGGAAAAAAAACGATCTCATTCTTTCAGTTTTTTTTTTCCAAAGACAAAAATAAACGAAACATAAAATCGGATTTCTCTAAAATACCCTTAAACTTATCAATGTTTACAGATTTGGCATTAAGTTAACATTTGGGTTGTTTTTACCTGTCAGTCTCGATTTTTTACGCATTTCGAAATCAGATTGCATCCGCCTCAGTAACAGTCTCCCACTTTGGTTTTCTGTGTAATTCTACCACATGAATATCTCTAATTTTGTGCTTGCCATTATTTTTCACTTACCTTATGTTTCATATTCCACAACAGAAGACTTGCACAATCGTCATTTTGCCAAGCCCCTTCGGAATTTCAATGCAGCTGCATCCGAGTTGAGTTTAGCTGGAGCATAAATACCCCGCCCCCCTAAAAATTTATCACAGGTATTTCAGATGGCAATAGAAATTTAGGAATTTAGGCAGCAAAATTATGCATTAGTTGGGAAATGTGTGTTACCAAAACTCATAACTTTTTTTCATCATTTTTCTAAAACACCTCTTTTGCCAAAATTTTGGTGATCACAGTTAGTTAAATGTCATATTTGCGTGTATAATATTTTAATCAACGCTTTGCATTCATTCTTTTCTATTATTCTTAATTTTGTGCTTTTTCAATTAAATTTGAGCAAATTTCGAGAATCTGATCCCTAAAAAAATAATTAAATAAAATCCTCACTCTAATATTATCGAAAACTAATATATTTTGATTTTGGACCTTTTTTCAATCCCTGAGGATACGTTTCTGAGCCTCATTCCTTTCCCTAACGTTACCAGATATATCCTGCAATCGCTTTTTAAGACATCATTTTCGAAAAAAATTTGGGCGAGTGCCTTCGAATCTCCTCTCTCATAACAGCACTAAAAAGTTTAAAACTATATTTTTAAAACTGCAATTTTAAGGAGTGGGAAAGTCCCTGAACACTCTATTCGCCTGACGTTATCAAATATGTACTATAATTTTGTTAGTACAGCTGTGATCTAGAAAAACTTCTGAGGTTACTACTTCAGAACCTTCCTTTCCTAACATTATTGGAGATCGTCTAAAATTTCAATTTTAAAAAACTGCACAGGAAGAGTACCTACATTCGCCTAATCTTTAGATAAGCCACACCTTATTCTGATATCACCAAAGATCGTCTAAAATGAGGTTTTTAGAACTCAAATTTTGAAATCCCCCCCTACCCATTTTTGCTTGAATATACTTAAAACTATGATCTTACTACTAAAAATAAAATGAGTACTAAACCCCCAGTTTTGACACAATAAAATCAATAAGTATTTGTTTTTCCCCCTTGAGCATGCATGGGGGGGGGGGGGTCTCAAATATTTTCCGTCTTGGAAGCATGGCCAAACTTGCACCCATGGGATTGATTAATGGAACGAATCACATAAAGGAAAAGGGATATGCATCACTCCTGTTACCATTTGTTACCATTTTGTTTAGTGAAGCAGGGCACCCTAAATTGCGAGCTTAGAAGACAACAACAACAACAACCATTTTGTCTTTCAGTCATAAACAGGAATGGGGGTGGGGGGGAGTCCTTGAAGTTAATAACAAGCACTAAGGGTTTCTGTTGCCTGAAAAGTTTGAATTGCAGGTTTTTGGTTACACAGCCCGTTAAAATTTTTGTGATTTCATGGTTTTCATGATTTAGTGTGGTATGCAAGTTGTTCTTTTGATCCTGAAATAGTACCACGAAAAATATTTTTAATAAATATATAGAGTTCGCTATAAGTGGAATGCAGTCAAACCTCGAAATCTCGAATTCAAAGGGAACAGTAAAAAAATTCGAGTTATCGAAAACTCGAGTAGTCAAAATTCCTTGATTAGTGGGCGAAAGGAGGGGGTACTGTGAGTACAGTATAACATCGTTAATTCGGACTTCTGTAGTTCGGAAAATCTATAATTCGGACATTTTTTCACTGTTCAAAAAAAAAAAAAAAAAAAATTCTCTGATTGTCCATAGATGGCGCTAAATTTTCAGAATTATTCCGGACTCGTTCAGAAAGTAACAGAAACTGGTTGGTTACATGAACTAATGACTGTTTTTGAAATTCGCGAGAAATTGGTTTCCCATAAACCTAAAATGAAGCAATTATCTTTGTTTGATATGTTGAAGAAAAGTTGAAAATTCTTGTTTAAAACTTGTATTTAATAAATGTATTTCAATATGTTTTCTCATATTTATAACTTTCTTTTAATGGAGCATCAATGTTTCGTTTTCCTCTTAACATCATTTTTTTTTCGTTTTAGCATTTTAAAATATGGAAAGTATTTCTCATTTATTACTATAATAATTGATTTATTAACCTTATACCTGAAATTAATCGTTGCAGTTGTTTTCCGGAGATGACAACAGATGGCGCTACTAATCAAAATCCCAATTTCTTTCAAAAACGTGTTTAAAATTAGTTTTTTTAACTTAAAATTCACATTATAACGTGCTATTATCATTATAATTTCAATAAAATACTACTTATTTCACATTTCGCTTCGGTTCATCGATTTATTATTCATAAGTTCTATAATTCGGAACGTTTCATAATTCGGAATTGCTGTGGTTCAGACGAATCCGAATTAAATTGTTATTCTGTATATGCGAAAAAATAGTGCATGTACTTTTGAAAGTTTAAATTAAACACGTATTTTTTCATTTCTTCATTCAGAAATAAGAAAAAAAAAAAAAAAAACAGAAACAATGCTGGTTTTCTTCAAATTCAAGTCTTTTTCACGTTCAACTACAATTTCTAAATGAGAAAGTATTCTAAAAGTATCTTTTGTCATACCTGAACGAGATTCAATAAATCTTCACAACACATTTAGTAGCGGAAAAGGCTACTTTGCTGCTTGGTTTTTTGTAAGTTTTGCAGATATCTTCTTCATCCTCTTCAGAAATTGGATCTTAGTGGTAATTTGAGACCGAATTTCTGGTTCTCTCTCTCCCCCCTCCCCCCTGACCACACACTGCATCTTCTTCATCAACTTTTAGAAAGTCTTGAAATTCCCTTTCATTCAGATTTATCAGTTAAGAAAGCTGTCCCCTATCTCTCCTTAACATAATTCTTTCAATTTCCCCATTTATGTCTCATACGGTTGCATTTTCTTCATTTTTCACGAACCCAGCTTTCTTAAAGTAATTCTAATCGGTAAGGAAGTGACTGACATCTGAATTGGTTGCTCATAAGACAGAATAAAAACAAAAACATGCATGGTTACACACATATTGGGACAAGGAAAGAGAAAAGGATTCCGAGTGAAAATAAAATATATCAAGTTATCGAGGGTTTAAAACTAGACATTTCGACTTAACAAGGTAATTTTAGCATTGATAGTACAGGATGCATGAAGGGAAAGAAAAATTCTTCGAGATATCGAAAAATTCGAGTTTTCAAGGTTTGAGATATCGAGGTTTGACTGTATTAATGAAAGGGAAAATAATAATCAATCATTTATTTATTCATTTAATGTTCTTGCTGTGAAAAACATGTTCTTCGTCATAAGGAATATATATATATATTATACAGTTTATGGACTTGCAACAAAAAACTGCGATGTTTATGAATACACAAGAATAGTTTTACTTTTTAAGCACATTATACATACATATTTGAGAAAGGATTCCATATTTGATGTGGAAACCTTTTTTTTTTCAATACAGCTTGGATGCGATCAGGCATTGAAATATATAATTTTTTACAATAATCTGGTGTAATTTCTGTAATCAACGCCTGTTTTTTTTTTTATAGTTTCTCGTTAGTCTGACAGTGAAGTAGGGTAACTCTCAGCAACTTTGAGCTTTAAAATTACCCAGCAGTTCTTGACTTGGTTTAGATCCGCGAAATTTCCAGACCATGACCCAAAGATCTGAAACCCCATTTTTGCAATGGCAAGATTCTCCATCATGTTGGAAGTGTGTGTACTCTTTGATATTCCTTAACGTTTAGAACGTCTCTTTCAGCTCATCAAGATAGACAGTTTCATTAAGTGATGTGCTAAAAGAGAAGTTACTAACGTTTATGAATATCAACTTGTACACACACTTCCTACATGATGGAGTATCTTGCCATTGCGAAGCTGGAGTTTCAGATCCTTAGGCTGTACCCCGAAATTCGCCGGATCTGAACCTAGTCAAAAACTGTTGGGCAATTTTAAAGCACTAACTTGCCTTGCGTAACCCTACTTCACTTTTAGGCTTAAGAAAAACTATAAAACAAACGTGGATTACAGAAATTACAAGACTATTGCGAAAAATTATGTACTAAGATTCCTGAGCATATCCAAGCTGTATTGGAAAAAAAAAGGCTTCCATATCAAATATTGAACCCTTTCTCAATTATGTATGTATATTGTGCTTATATAAATATAAAAAAACAATAATTCCCACAAAATAAATTCTTTGTTAAATGCAATTATTCTTGTGCATTCATAAATATCACAGTTTTTTGTGTTGAGTCTATCATTCTAGCCAGTACTGTGTATATATACATATATACATGCTTACACACACATATATATATATATATATCAGGGTTGCAAAAAACCCACCTGCCCAAAAAAAACCACCCGGTTTTTTTTGGGTAAAACCCACTCTAAAAAACCCAATAAAATCCGCACGAAAGCGGGTTTTATTGGGTTTTTTAAAATTAGTGAGTTTTATTTCATGTTCAGCATTTTTTATATTAGATTTTATCCATTGTTTTTAAAACAGTTTACCCATGAAATGTATATATAAAACACTAAGGCAATTTCTTTTCTGCCGATGCCAACGATTGTTTTGTTTACAGTTGGCAATGGCCTCAAGTAATATTACGGGAAAAGAAGATAATGTTACAAAATACATTTTAAAATGTTACACCTTCATCCTAATAACTACGAAAATTGAGCACAAATTATTACTAAATATCGTTACATTTAAGTATTTTTTTTTTAACATTTATCTATGATGAAACTTGGTTGGTGGTGGCATAATAAAAAAGTGTAAACTAATCCTTTAAAGTAATTTTCAAATGTTATTTGTTACTTTGTCTTTTTTATGATGATTTATTTACATTATTTAATTGCAAATTAATTGCATATTAAATTAAGACAAATAAAAATCAGCATTCTTAATTCTTTTTTAAACAAGAAAGAAGAAATCCTCCCCCCCCCCCCCTTTGCCTTTTCCTTTTTCAACAAGCAAAAAAAAAACCAATAAATCTAAAAAAAACCAATAAAACCCGCCCGGGTTGTGTTTTTTGAAAAAAACCCGGGTTTTTTGCAACCCTGATATATATAATATACATATATATATATATATATATATATATATAAATATATATATATATATATATATATGTACTAGGGTGAGTCGAAAAAATCGATTTTTTTATTTCGAAATCGCATTACCTCTCAAAAGTTGTGGTTTAGTATCCACAACTTGGAAAAAATAAGAAAAAAATTCTAAGTTGATGTCTTCGTTTCGCGCATGAGGCTCAAAGTTGGAAAAAATATGTTAAAAATGGAAATTTTCAAAAGGAAAAAAGACAAAAAAAATGCAACTTTTTATAATGCAAATACCATAAGCTGTAAATATTTTGTGCATTTTTTAATCTAAAAAATATTTTATAGCTTTTACATACAATCTTTAGTTTGCACATCAGCCTTAAATTGGGCTAAAATCGCCTACAATGTCAAATTTTGAAAATATCGATTTTTTTTGTTTCGAAATCGCATTACCTCTCAAAAGTTGTGGTTTGGTATCCAAAATTTGGAAAAAATAAATAAAAAATCCAAGTTGACTACTTCGGTTCGCGCATGAGGCTCAGAGTTGGAAAATATATGCTAAAAATGGAAATTTTCAAAAAATAATTTGAAAAAGAAAAGTAATTTTTTTTTCTATCGAAACTGCTTTAAATTGTTAGTAGATAACATAAGTTGAACCCAAAAAATTATATATAACTTATAGAAGATACATTCTGTTTGTGCATAAGGCTCAAGATATGAAAAAAAATGTCAAAAACTGAACCAGAACGCACTATGTCGGCGCTGTGTCGGTATATTTTTGCTCTACAGCCGACTTTTCTAGACATTACACATATTCTAGGAGACAGTTCAAAGTTCCTGCAGTCTGCACTCCCTTTGGTTGTCACTTAGTCAGCTAGACCCGCCAAACAAACAGCATCTTTAATTAGCAACTGAAAGTGAATCAAAATGTGCAGCATGTTTAGCTTTGGGTGAGTTTTTTTTGTAATTTTATAGCATATTTTTATGCTCAAGTTTTGTTATACTGTTCTCCGTTCTCCGAATAATAAATAATGGAACCCCGGAAAACTTATAAACATTTAATTATTTGTCCGTTTTTTGGTGTACCGAAAGGGTTAAGTCAAAGTGTTTTAACCACATGTGCAGATGTGTTGTTAGCTTGCTTTGAAGAAAAATCGCAATCTGTAAAAGGCGAAACTTTTTCAAAGATTTCAGATTGCATAGCTCATAGAAGAAATTTATTGCAAAGCGTCTATACCAACGGTCAGTCATGTACGTATTGTAAAATTGATAAAGGATTACCATAATACTACACTTTGAGAAAGTCATTTAGTCGTGATAAAGATAAATTGAACTTCAAGACAAAACTCAATCATTTTGTTAATTAAGCGAAGTCTAAACTTTTTGACGTTGCTTCTTTCAAGTGTGCAATGAATTTCTCGTGTTCTTGTGCGAAAAAGCCAATCTCTTGTAGATGTACACTATACATCTGTACATTGGTATAGAACTCACATTGGTATTACCACTGTATATTGGTATAGAAGCTTTGCAGTAAATTTCTTCTATTTAAGCAGATATGCAATCTTGAATCCTTGAAAAAGGTTTGCCTTTTACAGATTGCGATTTTTCTTCAAAACAAGTTAACAACACATCTGCACATGTGGGTAAAACACTTTGACTTAACCCTTTAGGTGCACCAAAAAACGGACAAACAATTAAACGTTTAGAAGTTTTCCGGGGTTCCATTATTTATTAGTCGGAGAACGGAGAACAGTATAACAAAACTTGAGCATAAAAATATGCTATAAAGTTACAAAAAAAACTCACCCAAAGCTAAACACGTTAGTACTTTTTGATCCACTTTCAGTTGCTAATTAAAGATACTGTTTGTTTGGCGGGTCTAGCTGACTAAGTGACAACCAAAGGTAGTGCAGTCTGCAGAGACGTCGAACTGTCTCCTAGAATGTGTGTAATGTCTAGACAAGTCGGCTGTAGAATAAAAATATACCGGCACAGTGCCGACGTAGTGTGTTCTGGTTCAGTTTTTGACTTTTTTTTTTTTTTTTTTCATATTTTGAGCTTTATGCACAAACAGAATGTATCTTCTAAAAGTTATATGTATATTTTTCGGTTCAAATTATGTTATCTACTAACAATTTAAATCAGATTCGATAGAAAACAATTACTTTTTTTTTTCAAATTATTTTTTAAAATTTCCATTTTTAGCATATATTTTCCAACTTTGAGCCTCATGCGTGAACCGAAGGAGTCAACTTAGATTTTTTTTTATTATTTTTCCCAAATTTTGGATACCAAACCACAATTTTTGAGAGGTAATGCGATTTCGAAATAAAAAAAATCGATATTTTCGAAATTTGACATTGTAGGCGATTTTAGCCCAATTTAAGGCTGATGTGCAAACTAATGATCGTATGTAAAAGCTATAAAATATTTTTTTAGATTAAAAATGCACAAAATATTTACAGCTTATGGCAGTTGCATCATAAAAAGTTACAATTTTTTTTTTCTATTTTCCTTTTGAAAATTTCCATTTTTAGCATATTTTTTCCAACTTTGAGCCTCATGCGCGAACCGAAGACGTCAACTTAGAATTTTTTTCTTATTTTTCCCAAGTTGTGGATACTAAACCACAACTTTTGAGAGGTAATGCGATTTCAAAATAAAAAAATCGATTTTTTCGACTCACCCTAATATGTACACAGTAAAAGATATGATACTATTGATGATATTTAGCAAATAATCCACATGAATGATATTAAAATTGTAGATATTTAAAAGATGAATCATTGTAAAACTTTGTTTGGTATTGCTTTGGGACAAACTAAAGGTGTAATTCTTTGAAGTGTTTTCTTGCTCACTCTAGGGCCTTATTATGATGTATTTTTGCTCTTTATATATATTACATGCAGTTTTATGCAATTTTTTATCACAGACGCCAATGAGAACATCACTTTGCTTTACATTTAAAATTACTGTTCGCCAGGTTTACTATGATTTTATATGTATCAGAAAATGTCTAAAGTACTATTCATTTCAGAAGTGTTGCTACAATGCTCATACATGAGTATTTACAACCATTCTTTTGCGCTATTAAAAACATCTGGACTAATAATATAAAGCTGAAGAGTTTGTTTAAACGCTCTAATCTCAGGAACTACTGGTTCGAATTGAAAACTTTTTTTTGTGTTGAATAGTCCATTTAATCTGGATGGCTTTTGGCTGTATAATATTATGCTGTATGTAAGGAGTTATTATTATAGTTTTAAAATAATAATGGTCAAAAATCACGAGTGGATTAGTTTCCACTCTTCTCAAGAGATGGTGTTCATCGAAAGTATTGTTTTGGAAACTGTGTGTAGAGGACACTGGCTGTAGTGAGCCGCTGTGGTGGCAAGTTGGTTGCTGCACCGAAAGAGGATACATCATTCTTTTTTTTTTTTTTTTTGTCGTATGCCAGCCAGGCTGGCAATTTGGGGTGAGCTGCTTCACTTTTCCAACTGCACCGTAATCTGGTGTGAAGTCCGCCTTCCACAGTACACGCATGCCATAGGTACCCATTTATAGGGTAGGCAACCTTTCACAACAACACATTCACACAAAGAAAGGACAAGGACAGGAGAGAGAAAGCACATCCATGCCCAAGCCGGGACTCGAACCCAGGGCCACACCATTCGTGGCAGACTGCTCTGACCACTAGACAAGGTGGCAGGCGTTACGTCATTTGACATTGCTTTTATTTCTAAGGTAGCCCGTGCAATGCCGGGCCACGCAGCTAGTCAATTATGAAATAGAACAAAAAAATTAGGTAGTATAGAACTCACACCAAAAGTTTAGTAACAAAAATTTGAGGAATTCTAGCCTGATATTGCTTCAAAAACAATATGTACCAAGCGTAACTGAACTCAAATATTTGAGGCATAATTAGTACAGTAAGAATTTCATTTTACTTTTGAAATTGGTAAGGGAAGTTTTTGATTTTTTAATTTTTTTTTTAAATGATAGAGTAACACACATGAATATCATTGTTGAAATTTTTTTTTCGATATATGAGAAGTAGTTTTTTGTTAAATATTTTTTTAATTTTATCGACGATGTCACAAGGCTGGTGGATTTTTTGCTTTTCGACTGCAAAGTCCCAAGCATTAGCGAGAAACTTTGTGATCAACCCGAGTGAAACGGGTTTACTGTGCTTTCTTAATGCTGTCCCCCAGGGTTGCCGGAAAAAGGCGAAAGTCTCCAAGTAATGCCTTGCTCAAAATTTGAATATCGTTTTCCCCGCAAAAAGTTTACAATTGTCACTTACAGGTTTTTGGATGGCCCTTTGACAAATCTTATTTCCATAATGAATTAACGGAAGATATATAAGTCATCAATACAGGGTGTCCGCGCATATGGAAAGTCAGGGAAAGTCATGGATTTTAAATATGATCGAAATTGGTCATGGAAAGTCATGGATTTCAGCGAAAAATGTCCAAAAGTCATGGAAACTGACTGTTTATCATGGATTTTAGCGCTCCGGACCGATTGAAAATTTTCCCCCGATCTCGGAAGAACGAAAACACTTCCGCCGTCATTCTACTTCGTTATTGGGTGCAATCTGATTTGTCAATTACAATTTCCAACAAGTTGCATTGTGTTGACCAATCAGATGAATTCTCAACGTTAAAACCGTGAGCGGCGAATTTTGTGTAACTGCGCATGTGCGCGGACTCCGTCATCTGATAAAATATGACCTTGAACGACAAAAAGATAGACTCGATGGTTTTTTTGATGGTTTTTTTCCCCGGCATAGGCAGATTTGCCTTTTACATTTGGTCTCCTCCCCCCCCTACCCGCTTCATTTGATTCCTTTTTCTTTTAAAACTTGTTTGAATCTTTTTCTTTCGAGGAGTTTTATGCAAAAGAAAAACAAATTAAAAAACGATGTTGAATTTTAAAGAATCGTGTAGGTAGGGGGGGGGGGCAGGAACTCAACGAGTTCCGTTTTGAAGTCAGATTTCGCCTCACTCATATCAGGATCTAAACTTACAGTAAAATTTATGGACAGACAATTCATTGCGACATGAAAGTACGTTTGAGGACAAGTACGGTGGGGAGGAGGGTGTCGGTAGGAAAAGATCGTTTTTTGACCTCAAAAGCGAACGGACTTCTGTTGCTGTGAAACGCAGTCGCCATGTTTGGTCATTTGCTTTGCAAAATAGAATAGGTACTCCTCTAACTTACCCCCCCTTGGCGATATTTGAAAAAAATCGCCAATCATACGGCGATACATTTTTGTGTATGGTACAATGATGACGTTATTGGATGATTTGGAATGAGCTATGGTACTGGCAACCCTTCAACTACGTCATTTTAACTTGTTTGTGTTGTGGTGCGGAAAATTGGAAGGAGTGTTGCTTTTTATTATTTTCGCTTTGTATCTAAAGAAAAAACGTATTACTGTTTTTTTATTTCAAAACTATTTACAGTAGTTGTCTATCCGTATTGGCGCCTAAGAAAATATGAGTGTTTGCAAGTGTTAAGTGAATGGTGGGTGTTAACAACTGTTAGAAAGCGCGCCATTTTTTGAGTGATAGATTAGCGGTATTTTCGCTGTTGTGCGTTTCAGGAAGTGAAATCTTTGTGCTTTGGAAGTAGGGAGATGAACTATCTAGTGTTGTGTCAGTATGAATTGTAATTAGCAGTTGTCATCTGTTGTATCGGCACATCCTAAGCAATACGAAGGTGAGTTCATATTTGGCTGTTTTGTTCAAAAATTGATAACATGAAGATGAATATTGAGGTTCATTTTTACTTAAATCTTGCAAAATGAACGAAACCCCGTACTTTATGCTACTTATTTGTTTCCTTAGCAACATATGGAAAAATACTTTTCTGTAGTTTAATAATACTTTTATAGCGTTTTTATTTATAAAAGCTTTAATTTTATGTACTGAATAACTAAAATAAGCCACCTCTGGTACTTTTGAAAAATATGAAGCGTCATTTTATGGAAAATTTTATAAGCAATTTTGAAACATAATAGAAAATTAATTGATGGTTGTTTGCGACGTACTTAGGAGACGTTTTTACTATTCATATATCGAAATTTGAGGAACTTTTCAAATTGTTTTGACTTTACATTGACAAAATCCTTTAGTGCGACATATGTTTGAAAAGTTATTGATTTTGTTGTTGGCTAGTTTTTATTTACTATGATACTATAGAAATAAGGAATCTTTGCTACTTTAAAAAACAAATAGTGTTATTTTTCTGCAAATGTATCTGTACAATAGTATTAATGCAGCGCTTATTTGCTGCATTTCATGCAGTTGTAGTACGTTGTTTTATTATGAACCATAGATGTTTTTGTTGGGTTGTTTTGTTGATTTTGAAGCGTATATTTGCAATAACTTTGCAGTATAGTATTGAGTGGGATTTTTTACTGTGCTGACTTTCGTATACATGTGAGAAATCACTGTTATCTGAAAAACGTTTGTATTCTTCATTTGTTGAAATTGAGGATTTTTTATATTTCCTTTTCCACTATAATAGTGTTTTACATTTTTTATGTCAACATGAATTTTTCTGTTGGTGCCAAAAGTGCATCGCTAAGAATGTTGTACGATGTTTTTTGTCGTACATCGAAGTCTTGGCGATGATTTTTTGGCGCCAACAGGAAAAAGTCGCCAAGAGGGGGGTAAGTCAGATTTGTTCCGCTGCAATACATTTCTTGCGAATGAAAGGCTGAAATTAGAGCCTTCCCACTTTACAGGTTTTAATTTCGAGACGCGCTTTTTTGTGTGAGGTTTTTTAAAAAATTCATTAAAAATCAATCATTGTGTTTTCAAATTCGGCGATGGTAAATTTTTGTGTTTCCTAGGTCTCTTAACAATATCTAGTATTCTAAGTTGGAATATTTAATAGGTTGAAACTTCCCTATTCTACCTTTTTTATTTTCAAGTTTTGGATCACATCTTCTAGGAGTTTTTTTGATGCAGTTTCCGCATGATTTTATAATATTTTTGAATTTCCTTCTTTTTTCTCTCTGCCCCCTCTCACCCCTGAGAATTCAACCTGTAATCATAAAACCTCTTGTGAAAAATATCTGAGATTATGTTTGAATAAATATTACTCATCTCAATAAAATTTGAACTTTAAAATTTTGTTTGAAACAAGCTGTTTAAAGGTATTAATGAAATGTTGTTAATTTCTTAAGTTTATATTTAAGACAATTGAAGGGGCGAGTAAATAAAGATGATATGCAACAATTTTTGTAAAACTTACTTTAAAAAAAACACATTTTTTTTTTTGAATGCTTTTCTATAAATAAAAAAAGAAATGTCATATATCACCTTAATCCACTTGCCCCTTCAATTAAGTTTAAAAAAAATGTTTTATGGTGTAATTCTTTTTTCAAGTAAACTATTCTTAAAATGCTGCATTCAGGCTATATTGTTAAAGAAAAATCAAGGGTTCCACTTGTCACAAAGAAATTTAATTAACTCTGGTATATAGAATAAGAGTTACATGGCTGGAAACCCAATAGAATCACAGCCAATAATATCTCTCTATGTTGTAATATATGCTTGTAAAATAGCTATAATTTTCCTGCCTTTTAAAAGTAAAAAAAAAAAAAAAAGAAAAATATTGTGGAATGCAATTTTGCATGCTTTATACAGACATTTTATCTTTGAAATTTAAGTATGATCATGGATTTCATGCTGTAAATTGTTGAATCATGTTTTTTCTTCATTTAGGACTGTCTATGGTGATGTGAGAATTCCAATATATGATACAGTTCTGACATTCGTCAAATATTTGCACATTCATCTCAAAACTGTGGTGAGCGGTATTCCTTCTTATTTTTAGTTGCTCTTTAAGTCTGAATAAAAGTGATCACTTTAAAATTAATGTGACTCTGATCTAGCAAAATCAGGGAAATTCATCTGTCTCCAGTGCCCAGTAGTTACAATTTTACGAATAGGCATTTTTGAAAGCGGCACCCTTTTTTTGATTTTTGGAGTTGCTACTCAACATTTTTTTAATTTATGGAATTTAATTAGTCTATGTACTTGAATTAATAGGTTGTATTAAAAGAAACTTTTTTTACAATATCAAATTTCCAATAGTGTGGAAAAATTGCATTATGTTATTGTTGCAAAGTTTTGTTTATCTGTATTGATATTAGAGATGGAACGAAGTTTCGGCCCAGCCGAAGCATCAGCTATTTAACTGAACTTTTGTCCTGGCCAAATCGTAAGGTGTCATTTGTCCGGTTCAGCCTATAATTATTTATCTTGGGAATATTCATTTTGCAATTATAATGATGTAAAATAATGTAACATAATGGTGTAATAATAAACGTAGAAATTTATCGTTGATGAAAAATTTAGTGTGTACTGAATTCTTAGAAAAAGAAATTGTCCAATAATTAAGTGTTTATTCTATTTAATTTGGAGGTTGCTAAGAAATGAATAAGTTTCATTACATTATATTTAATTAATAACAACATATTTGAACAACTTTAGTTGCTTTAAATAAAGCTTTGAAGTATTGGATTCTTTAAACATTCCTAGCTATGAAACCTTTCAAAAAATAGTGTCCATTTTTAACATCTACTTGGACACATGTGCCAGTGATGAGCATTCTTAAAAATGTCTTTCAAAAGTATATATTATTTAGTAGTTATGCATGTGAAATTTCAGTCTTTTTCAAATACTTGAATGTGTGGAAAAACTTCAACCCATTTCATAGTCATTGATCAAGATTATTAATTATAATCCAGTATTATAAAACATCCAGCAAGTTATCAAAAGTAAATAAATGCTGAGTATTTGTTATTTAGTTTTTAAGGTTTTAAGGTAAGTTTTCTAACAATTTTCTTAAATTTACATAAAAAATGTAATTGTTTGAAATATTTGTTTCTGCACTTATTTAACAAATAATAATTTATTTTCAAACATTTGAAATTTTGCTCAGTTTTTTTGAAATTTGGAAAAATTAGGAAAAATTTCAATTTTTTAAAAACCCTAAGGCTTTTTTTGTTTCTGATTTAATTTCAAAATTTCTTTTTGCTAAATGATCACAAGAATTACCTTTATAAATCTGTGCATTCATTTTTTTATGTATTGATTTGAAAATATTTTGTGACCTTTTGTCTAAAAAATTCCTAGAAACTTTTGTTTTTCGAACTTTAAAAAGCTCTAAAAATTTTAGTAATTTATGAAGTGCTTATTCAATGCACAGTTGTGTTAAATATATTATCCTGAGTGCAAAAAATATTGCTTTAAAGTTATATCTTGAATAGAAAAAATTCCTTAGCATTTCCAGTGACATAGAAACACTAAAAACTGATCATCGAGAAAAAGCACTTTAAAGTTTCGCTTTTCCATTAGAACTCATAGCATGCATGCCGTAAAGTCACTCATAACTTTTTAAATAATTTAGCTAGAGCAATGCTATTTTTTCCTAGTGTTTCAAATAACTTTCACTTTTGAAATAAGTAATAAAATTTTTTTTGGTCTTTTGGTCATTTTTGAGGTACTGTGACCCCTTAATAGCCAAAACATAATTAGAGTGTCTATTTTGTGCACATTGACTCTCGAACAATATTCTAAATATTTATTCTCTAGATAGAGGTCTCCTAACTAATTTGGCCAAAGGGCCATTTTTGAAAATTTCTTCCGACTCACCGGTTTACCCCCGCTTCCTGCATATTGTAGTTCAGAAACACATACATATTTTTATATTAGTAATAATTGAAATACATAGTAACTACATTTTTAATTACATATTTTGACATTCTTAGAATTTAAAGCCTTTTCAAATTTTCTATCAAATCTTCGGTTTTCATCTACCAATTGTCAATGTTTTCTTTATGTATCAGAACTAACATTTAGTTAGCACTGTGTTGAGAAACAGAATCAATATTTACTTAAAAATTTCTTTCAATTTGTCTTATAGTAGCTACTAAATCCGTAACATACAAAATTTTCTACTTAACCCTTAACCAGAGAAGGGAAGAAGTAGGACATAACAGGGGGCTTGACGTCTCAGGGACCGCTCTACATTCTATGAAAAAAAATTATGTGACTAAGATAGAATTGAATAATAATATTTCTCTTAGATGCTCTTTAAATATTTATTTGCACAAGAAGTTTTTTTTTTTTTAAATTTAGAATTGGAATATACCTCTTCCGAGAAAACTTTGCTAGGACTTTCATATTTTTTGTGAAAAAGCGTATGTTGTCCTAAATATCTTACTACTAGTAATAAAAACTAATCCATTACTGATTAATTATTTTAGTTTAGTTATTTCATATGTGCAGAAAATTTTAATACCAGAAAATTGAGTACATGGTGATTGATTCTCTGGGTAACGCATGGGACAATCGCAAGTTATTTTGTGGGTTATCCAAGTAACTTAATTTAATATGGGATTAACTGTTATGTTTTGATAGTATATGTTAGCTGGAAAAAATAAAAACAAAGGGTAACGCACAGGGCCGGCCTTAGCAAATGCGGGGCCCGATTGGAGAACTCTGGCGGGGCGCCCTTTGCAAAATGATTACATTTAGTTTGAGGCTCAAATGAATATAACTCTTTTTAAAAACCCTTTTGTTTCACTATCTTTAATAAGAAAAAATAATAATAAATCAATAGCTTGCTAAAACAAGCCATTACAGACTAACCTTTCTTTCAATTTTATGCACCTTCTCTGACCCTTTCGTTGATGATGAAAAGACTACTTATATAACCGTTTCATATACCGAAAAAGCATGTTGCATTTTTCATTATATTCCCAAGAACTAAGTTGTACTAGTGGCAGGCAAATAGTGGGGTATATATGTTTAAATTTTGGAGAGGGCTAATGGGACCAAGCTTAGAATAATAATTTAGACGATGGCAGGGTGGAGCGCTCTTCTAGACATTTTTCCTTTTGAGGTTTTAAAATGCAATTCTAAACAATCTTCGGTAATGTCAGAGGAATGGGCGAGAAATTCAGGCTCAAATTCAGACTCTCCTTTCTAAATATATATTTTTAAGTGATATTTGAAGACATTTTAGGCAGCGGCCCAAACGAGAGAATATTTTTAAGGGCTCTTTCCTGAAAATTTTGGAAATTATGGTCCTGAAAACACAGTTTTAGACGTTCTCTTAGAAGACTTTGATATTAGATAGAGGTTTCTTACTAGAAATGCTTTGAAATTGTTGCCTCGAAAACTAATTTTAAGTTGCCTTTTGCCAAGTTATGGATAAGGAATGGGTACCCGTTCCTTCTTCCATAACTTGGCCAAAAGTTAGTACCACGTTCAGAAATTTTCCTTGAAAATATTTCAAAATTATCTCTGGCGGCATTCAACAGAAAGTTGAGGATTGGGTGCTCTCTAGCAGAAAATTAAAAAATTAAAGGCACAAAATAGCAATTTTAGGATTTCCCTGGTTTTGTTAAGTGTGTTTGTCTTCTGCCCCTTAGCTCCCTAGGCTTGAGCCCCTTAGCTACCCCGTAGGCGCGCCACTGATGATGAAAAGACTACTTATATAACCGTTTCACTGCGTGAGTGTAAGATTGTATTTAGTAGCGTTAAGGGCATTGAAGTTTGTTCAAAATTGAAGTTCCAAAAGCGCAATTTTAAATGATTTTCGATGTTTTTAGGTGTTTGAAGAATTTTCCCTGAAAATTTTTAAAGACTGAAACGCAGGAAACGAAATTTTAGATAATCTCTAATAATTTTTGTGGGAGAAGGCTTCGGAGAAGTAAAATTTTGAACAAATTCTTATTTTCAGACGAGGTAGAAAAAAAAGGTGGGGGGGGTGAAAGAAAGGGGAGAAGGGCACACAATTAATTGACTAATAATTTATATCGGTTGAAAATTCAAGTGTCGTGATTTCTTTTTGAAAAAAATTAAGATTTTCCCCAACATTATTTATTTTTGTTCTTAAAATCGCTTAGTTTTAACAAAGCGCATTTTTTACTTCTCTTCAGTAATAAAGAATATTTAAAGAAAAATCATCAACTCAGCATTCTTTATTGTGGGCCCTAATTCTCTGGTTGCCATTTTGGTTAGAGCAGTGTTTCACAACTTTTTTGAGCTCATCGCCCCCTTTAAGACGCTGACTGACACTTATCACCCCCTCCCCCTTCTTCCTCGAAAAAAACGTAAGTACGTGAACATCGATATTATTAAAAATGTAAGCAATTTTAACTAGTCATTTTTAAACTAAAAATATTAATAAATAAATAAAATACCTTTATTTTTTTATTTCACAAAGCGAACTGATAAGCATTTGATGGGTAATATTTAACTCAGATCATCGACGTACTTTTCAAAAACAGAAGTACATTTTTCAAGAAATTATTTTCCTTTCTACACTGGAATCTGGGGGAATTAAAATCATTGAAACTAAAAATTTGAAAAAAAAAAAAATATATTGAAAATCTGAAAATTCATAAAATGGACAATGAATGACAAAATACTTCCTAAGGTTCAAGGAGGAAGCTCTTGAACTTTAATTAGTTTTTTCCTTAACTTGTGATTAATTGTCTGAACTCTGAACAACCGGTTTCGTACATGTTTACACACAAATTCGGTTTTCGCCACCCCTTTACTACTAGTGTTTTCTCTTCTAAATACCCATCACCCCCTATCGCCCCTTTAGAATTTACCGCCCTTTTGAGGAGGCCAAATCGCCCCTTAGGGGCGATCGCCCCAGGTTGGGAATCACTGGGTTAGAGAATAACGGGAGAGGAGAGATCTCTACCAAAATTCTAAATCCCTAAAACGCCATTTTAGGCAATTGACCTCGTTGTTAGAGAGAAGGCAAGTCTTCCAGAAAATTTCGGAAATTTATCAGAATATAGAAACAGAAATTTACTATTCCTCCAGAAGCGCTCTGAAGCTGAAGTCATAATATTGTAATTTTAAGTAATCTTTGGTGATGGAGACATTTGGGGAGGGGGAAGGGGAGTTATCGCATGATCTCACCTGGAAATTTTCCGCAACTTCAAGTCTAACAGTGGAATTTTAGGATCTTTTTGGTCTTTGTCAAGGAGGTTATGATAACCTTCTGATTCCGTGCTTCTTTTTAATTAGTTGCCCTCTGAAGTTGGCAGTCGGGGCACGGGTTCCGACTTTCCCCCATAAATCTGGCACTGGAAAGCACCTATCCTTTCGTTACGCCACTCGTGAAAAGATTAAAAATTGCCATCCACCTCTAGCTATGCGGGACGGTTTGCTACAACCTCTCGTACGTTTGCTTTTTAAGGCAAAAAGCTCAGAAATTATCTCGATTAGGTGTGTTTGTTGATTTTTGGAGAAAATAGGGCCTCATGGGCAGGGACGTCATTTCAAATTTTTTCAGGGGGGGGGGGGCAAAGGGTGCATTCACAATGTAAAATTTACCAAAAAGTGCAAAAACCAAGCCCACTTACATGCCAATACATTGATTTCCCAAAGTCAGGAAAGGGGCAATTGACCCCCTGCCCCCCCCCCAAATGACGATCCTGCTCATGGGTCCCCTTACATAAACACCCCTGGAAAACTCATCGGGTGGAAAATGCTCTTATGTTTCCTTTTAACTTACGTGCTCAGTGTTTGCGCTGAACTAATTTCTACCTGGGTCCCATGGACCCATTAATGAAAAAAAAGTGGGTCCTTTGATGAAAAAATTGAGTCCCAAAATATTTGAATAAAATAACATTATTATTAAAATACAAATGTTGTAAATGCATTGCATCTATGTTTCCTTAGAATAAAATTTACTAATTGTGTGCATACTTTTGAATGGAAAACAAGTGAACTTGGTGAATGATTAAAGTATACTTAGAAAGGAGTTGTTCTTTTAGTTTTTGAGATCAACATTAATTCAATTCAATTAGTGACTAAAATTTGTTTTGGTAGCTCTTTGAGCTAATATTTAGAAAAGTGCCAATTTGAGTCCCAAGTGAATTTTCACTAGTATTTCAATAACTAGTAAAAAAAATAATTTTCCCCAGAAAGAAGACAAGGTTCTGCTTTCATTTCATCTAATAACATCAGAAAAAAAAATTTTTTTCTTCAGAAAATATTGTTTTTATACATCAAAAATCAGATCGGTAACGTGTCCCCAGTAGCAAAGCTTAGCATGCAAACAGGTCATGCGCACTTTCTAACTTCCCAAAAAAAACGCACTTGTACGAAAAACGATTCTATTTTTACCCCTTTGTTAATATTTTACTTCATTTTTGTTTTAATCGATTTCTGATTTTCAAGCCGATGCGAAATAAGCGTGTCCCAAGTTCCGCCGTCAGAGTGGTAACAATAACTTCCGATCTATGTTTAGGCTCCCAAAATCATTTCCTGCACCTATACCACGTGATACTGAGTACCTGGTGGGATGTTTTATCGAATCGTAATTAAAAATTTGCATTTCTGCACCTAAAATTGTAGGTAAGATTTTTTAAAGTGATTTTATAAAATGTGTGTCATTTGAGTCATCAGATCGGTAACACGCTCTAAAATGCGCAGTTTTTATTATTTTAAAAATTATTTTATATATAAGTATGGTCCTTTATTACAAGTGAAAAAACCACGTGTTTGATTTTGGTTTAGTGCGATCGACTCGGAAATAAAAAAAAAACTTTGTCAGTTTGTCAGATCGGTAACAGTCAGAGCGGTAACATTGAAAAACAGCGAATATGTTACAGAACTAACTCACACGTTTCAGAATTATAAAAAGCAAAAATCATAGTTTTAGCCATATATTGAATATTTTTGTTCTTAAAAAATGAAAAGCAATGAGTTTTTAGTACAAATGCTTCATTTGTGGTTTGTATGACCTTACAATAGAAGTAAGTAAAATAAGAAAAAGTGACACTGCAGAAATTAAGTTAATTAATTATTATTATTTTATTTATTTATTTATTTATTTATTTTTTTGGTGCTTCAATTTCTCATAACTTCGCTAAATAACTAGATAATAACTAGCATGCTAAATTTGAATTTCTGATCAAGAAATTAAATTTCCTGCAACTAATTAAAGAAAAGCAAGAAGCAGAGTTGTGTGTTGAAAAAGTTGAAGTTGTGTGTTGTTTCAAAACAAAACAAATGTTTTATTAGCTTGGATTTGGTAATCTCATAATTTATTTTATCTAAAAACCTTATCGCTCATTTTTATTTCCAAGAAATGCTTTTTTATAATGAAATTTGATTTTTTAGCCTAATATATATATTTTAATGTAATTATCTTAATTCTATGTTAAAAATGCAAGGAAATGATATCATATTTAGAGATGTTAACGAAGACTGAAAGCATAAACTCAAATATGTAGCTCATATTAACATCAGATCTGTAACATTCATCAGATCTGTAACAGCTTTAAAGTGAGTAATCTAAAGAGGGGGTAAATAACTTCCTTGACCTCCCCCCTTTTATTTTCTTGCATTTAGATCCAATTTAGACTTAAAATCCAATATTAGTTTTTTTCTGCAAAAAATTTTTTTTTTTCAGAAAACTCCAACTTCAAATTGGCACTTTTCTAAATATTTGCTCCTTTGGCAAGCCAGTATACTGTCCTCATTTCTTTATCAATTTGCTTTTCTATTGCCACTTCCAAACTTTTCTTGAGAAAAGATTGTTGTTTAATGATATTTACGGCAGGGATGCACTAAACCTTTTTGAAACACCAGGCTACAAAAGATTGATTCTGTTCAGGGTCACTTCAGAAGGGGTGGAGGACACAGCCTATTTTGCACTCCATTTTTAGATAATATATATAAAATTGTACAATATGTTCCTTATTTTAACACTCTTTGCAAAAAATAAAGAAATAAAACTTACTAAAAAATAAATGAAATTTAAAGTTAGCAGGTATAATTTAACTGTCAGTATTATTTTTTTAACTAGACTCAGCGAACTAATATTAGTTTAAACATGTTTAAAATTTATCTGAAAATGCACAATAATCCATTAATTTCAAGTATTAAATTGACGAATTTTCAGCAAAATTTGATACATAAAAAAACCATTGATGCTACAATGAGATAGCTTAGATTGCACCTTTAATTTTTTTTAACATTGGGCTTAATATTAGTCGTATTAAGACACAAAATAAAGAGGTTTTTAATTGAATTTCTGGTATTGGACATGTTTGAATTCATGACATCAATGTAATACAAGTTGTAAGTACTGTCAAACACAGTGGCACAAGAAGCTGTATTCAAAGAAGCAAGTTTTTCTAGCAATGAATAAAGACAATGATAAATCCATGATTTTAATCTTCTGCTATTTTTTAAGATTTAAAATCAGCATTTGATTTTTGTGTAAAGGTTAAAAAAAAAATTCTTTGTGGCTAGAAAAGCAATTATGTCTTCAGAATGTTTTTAATTACGTTGATTAGTTTATTGAAAACATCTGTAAACAAATCATATGGAATGATAAAGTAAAACATGTAAAGCAAAACGAAACTAAATATTCTGTGGAGGAATATATAGTTAAATTTCAAGCAGAAAATATGTTTCAAACGCCTTTTTATTTCGGGCGGGGGCGGGGGGGGGGGGGAATGAGACCAAGGGGGAAAATATCACTGTATTTTAGCTCTGTAGGGTTTGCACTAGCTATTTAGGAAATTTTCTGAAAAATAACTAACCAGAAACAGATGCTTAAAGATTGCTGCCCAATCAGTGCCCGATCAGTAAAAATGTGCCAAAATTAACTAAGCCTATTTTCCACGTGCTAACGAAAAACAGACAAAAAAGATCTAAAATATTACGAAAATTTCGTACTGGTGTGATGTTTACTATTCAATACCAAGAAAAGAATGGGAGGACAATGGGACAACATGTGCAATGCCATGGCTTTTAAGAATAGGGCGGGGAGTGATTGACATCTCTAAGTCACAGCTGTGTCCGACCCGGTTCTTAGAACTAGGATTGCCTGGCAACACAATAGGGGGTCATTGAGTTAGCTGATAAGGCTGGGTTTCTTTTATTCTTTCCTCTCTTTTCATGATTGTAAAAGTTCAATTATATACAGCATGAAATCAGCTCCAGTTTTCAGGAGTTTTCCGATTCACGGGTCCGAAATAACTTTTTGATCGATTTTTTTTTCTCCTGGCATAAACTATTATTTTTGGGTCCCAGGGACCCGAAACTGCGTCAATGTGGCGTCCGTTCTATGAGAATTTGCGTAAAAAACCCGCTATAGCGGGTAAACGCGAATCCTGGTGCTTGTACAACTGATATTTTACGTTTCATACTGGCAACTGTAAACATCGGTAGTGTTTTCTTGGAGAACATTTCATTGTTGATGAATTTTAATAAGCCCGCCTCCAAATAAATAAGTAAATACCTTAATTGCCCCTTAAATGGGAGACCCCAGTACAATAAGGCCCTGCGAGGGGCCCCTATAGCCATAATATTAAGTGACAATAATCATTTAGAATTTTGACGTTGAGGCAGGCCGATTATGATTTTTTTTTCTTTTTTCTTTCTTTTTTTGACAATAGAGTATAAGTTGCTGTAGGTACGACCCTGGATTTAAAATGTTCAAATCGACAGATGTTTAAATTTTTCTAATAATTTTTCCGTCAGTAGTAGTTTTGGGAATGTATCTGATAACTTCAATAGAATAATAGAGATGTCAAAAGTTTCAGAAAGTTCTCCTACAGCATAAATTGAACTAAACATAGCACCATACTTTCAGACGGATTAAACACCAGGTAAATATTGCCAAATAGCTTTTTATTTTGATTTCGTTTTTTTTTAACATTTACCTAAAGGCAAACATAATTTGTCGGCTCGGGGCCCTTAGCTCCTACACCATAAATTGAACTAAACGTAGCAGCATACTTTCAAACAGATTAAATATCAGTTAAATATTGCAAAGTAGCTTTTTATTTTGATATAGTTTTTTTTAACATTTACCTAAAGGCGAAAATAATTTGTCGGCGCGGGTCCCCTTGCTCCTACATTGTAGGGGATATGAGGAAGAAATAGTTCATATCTCGTCTTGCAGAGTGGTAGTTGCAGATGGTCATTTTACTGAAGTCACGAAGCATGAAGAATTGAAGGAAAGAAGTTTTCAACTGAAAATATCCAATTTTTATGAACTACTTAAGTTTACTGAAGACAAATATATTGTTGTCGCCGGGGTTTTAAAATATTAAAGAAGACATTTAACAACGTGAATTACAGGTGCAAAAGAACATTTTGACGTCAACAGTTCCAAAGAAAAGATAGTCTTAAACCTATTCAAATACGCACCACACACGTAAAATACAAGTACATTGCATCATGGACGACACGGAGACAACACGGAACAACACACACGGAGAGTCGAGCAGAGAGAGAACGAAAAAGCTTTGCTAGAGCCTTTTATGCTCCCACGTGCGTTCCAAAACAACCTAACATGCAAATTAGTTTTCAGTTCCCAAACCACAAGAAACTTTCTAAAAAAATCTCATAACCGCGATTAAATAGGAATGGAAAGCTCGGTTCAAAATAACCAGTTCCTATGACGCAAAAATGCTCGAGTGACGTCATAACCGTGATGCTATGTTTACATTCATTTCCAACTATTTTAGAATCGATCTGCAGAGTGCAAAAACGCTTTTTAGTCTTAAAAGATAATCTAATTGAGGAAAATCAAAACCAAAAAGTTAACATACATCATAAATTGAACTAAATGCAGCACCATACTTTTAGATGGATTAAACACAGGGTAAATATTTCCAATTAGCTTCTTATTTTGATATAGTTTTTTGTTAACATTTATCTAAAGGCAAAAATAATTTGTCGGCGCGGGGCCCCTTGCTCCTACAGCATAAATTGAACTAAACGTAGCACCATACTTTCAGACAAATAGATTAAACATTAGTTAAATATTGCCAATTAGCTTTATATTTTGATATAGTTTTTTTTTCTCATTTACCTAAAGGCAAAAATAATTTGTCGGCGCGGGGCCCCTTGCTAGAGCGGGGCCCGATTGGGCAAAGTCGGTCCAATCGGCCTAAGACCGGCCCTAGTAACGCATGGGACATCACAGGGCATTAAATAAAATAAAATTGAACTTCAGAATATTTTTCTCTGAAATATATCTTGATATTTTAATTTTTTAGCTTTTACATCTTACATGGGACTATTATGTACCTATTAAATGAATTAGTTGCATCAAACAAACTCTTATCTTATAACAGAGAGGGAAGTTTACTCTTGCGTAGAGTAACAAACAAGAAATTATAAAAGCTAGTTGGTAGTTATTAAACAATTAATTTGCTTAAATCATCAGTTTTATATTGATATAATATTCTAAAATATATTTTCACATTGTTTTGTGATAAAGCGGTGCATGAACACTAAGCTTGTTTAGTTCTTATGTTATGTTGTTCTTAGAATACAAGTACTATTCTCAGTTTTTGTTGAAACTTGTTGTGTTCCTAGTTTGTTTGTTTCCAAATAAAATTCCTAATATGTTGTCCAGCATATTACGGGAAAATTTTTAGGGCACCTAAACTGTTAATATACACTGAAGTGACAAAAGTCATGGGATACCTCTTAATATCGTGTCGGCCCTCCTTTTGCCCGGCGAAGTGCAACAACTCGACGTGGCATGGACTCAACAAGTCGTTGGAAGTCTTCTGCAGGAATATTGAGCCATGCTGTCTCGATAGACGTCCATAATTGTGAAAGCGTTGATGGGGCAGGATTTTGGGCACGAACAGACCTCTCGATGGTGTCCCATAAATGCTCAATGGGATTCATGTCGGGCGATCTAGGTGGCCAAATCATTCGTTGGAATTGTCCAGAATTTTCTTCAAACCAATTGCGAACAGTTGTGGCCCGGTGACATGGCGCATTGTCATCCATAAAAATCCCATCGTTGTTTGGGTACATGAAGTCCATGAATGGCTGCAAGTGATCTCCAAGTAGCTGCACATAAGCATTTCCAGTCAATGTTCGGTCCAGTCGCACTAGAGGACCAAGTCCATGCCATGAAAAAACAGCCCACACCATTACGGAGCCACCACCAGCTTGAACAGTGCCTTGCTGACAGTTTGGGTCCATGGCTTCGTGGGGTCTGCGCCACACTCGAACCCTACCATCGGCTCTTACCAGCTGAAATCGTGACTCATCGGACCAGGCCACGGTTTTCCATTCATCTAGGGACCAACCGATATGCTCACGTGCCCACGAGAGTCGCTGCAAGCGATGTCGTTCTGTCAGTAAAGGCACTCGAGTCGGTCTTCTGCTGGAATAGCCCAAGAAATCCAAATTTCTCCGCACAGTTCTAGCAGACACGTCCATTGTACGTCCCACATTGATTTCTACGGTGATTTGACGCAGTGTTGCTTGTCTGTTAGAATTTACGACTCTTTGCAGACGTCGCCGGTCTCGATCTTTAAGTGCAGGCGGTCGACCACTGCGCTGTCCATGGTGGGATGTTATGCCTGAAATTTCATACTCTCGGCACACTCTTGACACAGTGGATCTGGGAATGTTGAATTCTCTAACGATTTCCGAAATGGCATGACCCATGCGTCTAGCTCCAACTAACATTCCGCGTTCAAAGTCTGTTAATTCACGTCGTGCGGTCATCATCACGTTAAAACCTCTTCACATGAATAACTTGAACAGAAATGAAAGCTCTGTAAAAGCACTGCGCATTTATATCTGTTCTATGCGATGCTACTGCCATCTGAAAATTTGCATATTGCTATCCCATGACTTTTGTCACTTCAGTGTATAGCGTCATATATTTCTAATGAAAATTCTGTCTTCATCGTCCCTAAAACATTCAATGCATATTATTTGCGAACCTTCCAAACAACTCACAACTTTATGCAGAATATTTTGCATCTCTTGCTCATAACTCGGATCAGTCCATTTCTGCGGACCTAACACCAGAGTCCTGTATATTACTGCCGAAAATTGTAACACTGAAGGGGAGGTGTGATCTCACAGACCTATTGAACAGTGCAATAAAAATTTCAAGCAGATGCACATGCCAAAAGATGTTGATGAGACAGGGCAATGTTTGTTGTCGCAAAACAAGAAGCTATTGGGAAAAACAACTCATTTGAACACAATTTATATTAGGGGTGAAGTGATGAATATTTGAGCAGTCTGTGAGACCTGGGGTCTTTCCTGTGTTACGGGTTAATCATCATTGGAAGTTATTATTTGTGAGAAAAATTCCAATCCATCATACTTGTTACAAACATTTTGTATAACATTTTTAACTCCCTTCCTTAACTTAGAAATATTCTATTATAGCTTTTCTCCTCCAATTCAAAAACTTATTTAGCTTTTTTTTTTTCAAATTAGGATTTATACTATGCTTAATTTCTACTGAAACAACCAGAAAAAATTATAAAGAAATTTTTAAATCTTACGTTAAGGCAGTATACAGGAGCTGGGCAGCTTAATGTCATTGAATATGTTAATGATTGATATTGCATTTTTCATAATGTGAGCAATTAAAAACTCACAAAATATTAAATACACAAGAAACTCTCATGGTAGAAACAAACATGCCTACTAATTATGTCTTCGATGATTTATGAATTTAAAATCTGACTTGCAGCTGTGGGCAAGAGTTTAGATAATTCAAGTCGTATGCAAAATGAACATTGGTATAAAACTCTAAAAGAAAAGTGAAAGATACATTATTTTTTGGATTTCATTTGGTAGTTACTATAAAAAGGCTAATTTTAATTCTTTTGCAAATAAAAAATTAAATGTAATAAATATTTCTTTAATATAATTAATGAATGGTAGACTATGTAAGGAATAGTTCATGAACATTACTCATACAAATTCAACTTAACTTCAAAAATTTTAAATGATGAATACTTCAATCTCTGTTATAGGAAGATATAATATAAACTAAGCTCACACACACAAAGGTGCAGCAACCCATGAAAGCCTAAGCATACTCTCCCCAACTGCGTGCTCTAGGATGTAAAGCAGATGTTCCAATTAAGTAGCTGTATCCCCCTTCCCCCAACCTTATTGGGTGGTTCATTCCGTTCGGTTTTTTACAGAAAAAGTGATAAAAAGCTTTTCTTAATAATTTTGCAAATTTTTTGAACATTTGCAAGATTTTTAAATTAAATATATTTTTCAAATTGCAGTAAAAGTTTATCATTTTATCACTCTAAGTCAGTGTCCAGTAAATTTTGAGTACCAGACCACCCAGACAATAAAATATTTTGACAACTAGTGTTTAGGACAAGAATTTTTCACCATCCATCTTGCACTCGGTTTTCCTTTAAATTCTGAAGAAATGATTTGTCTGGTGGCTAAAACTTTTTCCTGTCTCCTACGATTTAAAACATTTGGCCAGTGTTTGCTCAATGTCATCTTATAACTATGTAAATTACACTTACCACTTTTAATCAATTTTTTTACCAGATTAGATTTACATTGAAAACTAGGCATTGTCTTACATTACAAATAAAACAAGCATCCACTTTACAAAACGTGATATTGCTAATTATTATGCCAAAGTTATATAGTCAGTATTTAAAAAAATTGGTCAGTATTTAGTCAATACTTGAGCAGTGTTTTGTAAATTTTGGTCAGTAAAATCAGTATTTCTGCCCTTCCAAACAGTTTTACCTCCATTTATTTAAACACTAATGTTACACTTTTCCTTAGTTTCATTGAACTCTTTATTAAATACCATTATTCTGTTTTTCTGCAGCTTGGTGATGCAAATTGGCTAGCAAAGAAGCATGGTGACAAGTTTCTGGAGCACGAAAGCATTATTTTTCTGTTTCGAAGAAATAAGGTAAAAGTGAAAGTTGCTTATTACTTTTATTCTATCATAACTTTTTCAGATGTTATCATTTGTAGCCACGGGGCTATTGGAGTTTCTTCTTTATAGAGTAACATTCAAAATAAAAAATAAAAAAAATGTTTATTTGAATTTAGGCTGTTGATAAGGGCCTCTCCAATTTAGAATAGAAGATGAATTTGATGAATTAATGACAAACTTAAGAGAAAGGGAGGGGAGCATGTTTTTTTTTTTTCAAAATTTAAACATTTTCATGGAATAATAACACAGTTTTGTAAACAAAATAGTTTTGTATGGTGTTTGTGAAAAAGAGTATGTTTTTGCCGCAAAACTTACTTAGCGTTACCTTCATAGCACAGCAATAGAAAAGTATTCATAGAATTGCAATGCTAACTCAACGAAATACCAAAAACTTTCCTTTTTAAATGAGCTCTAAAAGAAGAAATATTTTCAAAACCAGGTGCAAAGTTACTGCACAGTCCAATTCATCAGTTATTTCAGAAATTGGAGCAACTGTCAACTAATAATTTTTTAAAAAACTTTTTGCATTTTTTGGCTTTGTTTTAAATATTTTCTATCTTCAAAATAGAGGAAGTTGCTGCTCTCCCTTGTCCATTGTCAGACCCGTCATTTAGAGGGGTCGGGAGAGGGGTCAATTGCCTTCCCTTGGCTTTGGGAAATCAATGTAGAAACATATAAGTGGGCATGGTTTTTGTTGTTTTCCGATGAAATTTCATTGTGTTTCAACTGTTTGACCCCCCCCCCACCGCCCCCTGGAAAAACTTGAAAACCCTGGAAAACCTGTCCCCTATAGATACGTCTCGATAAATGGCTGTTAACAATTTCGTGATTGTTCAAAAACTTTTAGATTGGCTTACAGGGCAATATTTTGGATGGAATGAAGGTGAGATTTTGTGATACAAATGTATCTGCCACTGATGTAGGTGGCGTTAAAAAGTGAAAACTTTGAAAGAGAATGATTTGTTATGATATATTTAAATGTATTTTTTCATTTGTATTTTTAAAAAAAATCTTAAATACTATTGCAATAAAATGAATTTGCCATAATAATACTCCACCCCCTTTTTTGCAACTGATAGTTGAGTAAGATTTTTTCTCAAATACTACCTTGTTAGCAAGTGGTTAGCAAATTGCAATTTTTTTATAAATATTTTTTCGTATAAAAAAGTTCTCTGCGTAGTAAAGGATAAGACTAAAATATTTCCGCATAAAAAATAAGATAATATGCGAGTAAACCAATAACTCAAGTCTTTCATAATTTCGAACATTCAAACTTATGACTAATTTTCAAATGAGTGATTCCATACCAACTCACCTGAGAAAAGAAAAGTTGGTCGCACGACCGACTTGGATTTTCTTTTAATTTGGCACTCATGTTGATCATATAGAGGCATGGAAAAGTCCAAATTTTTAGGTTCCTGCTCCACTTATTTTCTGAGATACATGCCCTCACAGTTTGTATGACACGTCAAAATACTAAAAAAGTGATGTTTTTTAATCATTTTTTATAAAAAATTGTACTCATGCAATATAAAAGTGTTAGATATCTATGGAAACTAATTACCCCAAGCATTCAGGAAAAAAAATACTAGAACCTTCGTAATGAAAATTGCTAAGGTACAGGGCTCTTTGAAGTTGTCATCACAAAAACTTGAATTTTGCCGATTTTGCTAAAATTGAGGAATTTATTCGAAAAGAAGGAAGACATAACCAAAGGTTTACTCACTTTCTGGTAGTGTACAGATGTTGGTGGACTCTCGTTTGACCTTTTCCTGTTTTGCCCTCAAAAATAAACAATGGCGTACACCTGCCCGTTTACAATGGAGAAGCAGGTGTCAGGTACACCCCCTGTAGGGATTCCCAGGGGTGGCTAATGGCAGGCAACCACGTCTGGAATGTCAAACTTCTACCATTTCAATTTCACTTTAATTTCAGCACTGCAGTATTTTGTATGAGCACAGGATTTCTTCGCTCTGAATTGTGCTCTAAAAATGTCCGATATTTCGTTTTTTTTAACCAGAAGAGGTGGAAAACTTCTTCAGCATAAACATTATTTTTACCATCTAAGTAACTGTGGGAAGAATAAAAGTTAATGGACATTCATTAAAAGACCCCAGTGCAAAGCAAAATTATGCTTACAAGAAAACGAATTCCATAGCGCAAACAGTTTTTACTTCCTTTTACGTAGTAATGGAAGTATTGTGATCACAAAAAAAATTTTACTCAAATTTCGGTCTAAATTTTGACTTTGCTCACCCCCGAATGAATGTCGCGTAGTTTTTTCGACCTATCAGCACGTGCATATGTACCTAGACAAATTTGGCGAAAAAATTATTTTTTGAATTTGGGTTCAACTTGGCGCTATTGGCAATATTTTGCGAAAAATTCACTGAATGATATTAAAATCAACAATATTTAGAACATTAACCATTGTAAAAGATTATTGCATTGTTTTGTGGCAGATTAAGGGAGTAAATTGTTACCTTGCTCACTCCAAGCACTTTTTTTAACACTTAAGGCAACTACTAAGAAATTTACACGTAAAAGGAAGTAGTGTGAGGTCCATACCAGATTTTTATAAAAATAAGCCAGATGTGAAGAAAGCAGAAAAAGACAGCTTTTTAATGAAGCTAAAGGATGAAATAAGAGCAAATGCAACTGTACCAGTGCCAAGAATATAAAAGTTTTAATTACTATTTTATTCTTGATACAATAATTTTACAGTATAGTTCATTTTTGTGAATGTAATTATGTTGTACTTTCTGATCATGTATAGAATTCCTGCAAAAAATAGAAAAAAATTTAGCTTCCGGCAAAGAATGGAAAAACATATTGATTATTTTACAAATTGTATACTAAATGGATCTTGAAACTTTTCATCTCTCCATATCATTATCTATGAACACCACATGATATGATTTTCATACAATTTTGTGCATGAGATAAAGTTACGTCTACACTCCTTAAAATTTCCGTCATATTGATCATCAGTGGCGTATCCAGGGGGGTGCCAAGGGACCAATGCACCCCCCAAGATTTTGTAAGACTATAAACAATGGTGGCACCGAATTTTGAAAAAACATGTAACCTTCATGTAAATATGTTTCAGGTTTTTTCAATGAAAAATACTTTACGGACACTGAAATATTGTCATATTATTTTCTGTTTTCGACAATAAGAAGCAAAACTAATTGTTTTTCTGTAATTGTGGAAATGTAAGAGGAAAATGATCTTTGAGCAACGTTCAATAGAAAAAATTAAATCGAAATACTGCGTTTTTAAAGTTTCACCATATTTCTTGATTTTTTTCCTTTCTCATCACAGTGTCAATGTTCGATGTGCACCCCCCAAAATCAATTCCTGGATACGCCACTGTTGATCATAAGCATTTTTTTTTAACTTGAATTTATTAAGTAAAATTGAAGAAATGTCTGCATCAGAAGCAATTTTTACAATGTTCCGAGGTAATTAGAACGTGAAATATAATTTTTTTAAACGCATTTCCTGCTGAAATGTAAGTGAGGCTTCACTTGGAGATTCATTGTTGACCACGGTCATAGTTGATGAATGCTTTTATTTAAATGTCTCTCCGATTTTGAAAGTAATATTTTTATATGCAAGGCATATTACAGATTGGTGAATTGGCTTTAAAAAAGTAATAAAAATAAATTTAAAAAAATAATACCCTTTTATAATAGGGGGGAATTATAAATAACATCCCCCTTAAATAAAAACCTTTTTCATATTACTTGTTTCTCGTTTTAAAAGCCTAACAAAGCATATGAAATGATTTTTCTTTTTTTCGGAAGTTCGCAAGCTGCTTTGAGTCTAAAAAAAAAAAAAAAAAAAAAGAAGAAGAAAAATAAAAAGAGCATCAAAATAAATACACTTTACAAAAAGAAACAAAAACTTTCAGTTTTTCACTTTTGCTGTAAAAAGAATGCACATCGGATTTTATTCCCCCGCTCTTTGCTTAAAATTAAATAAATAAAAAACTGAAATAAATAAAAAATAGTTATAATAATAAAAAGTATTCTCCAATGTAGTGGTTCACAACCTTTTTCAGTGAAGGGTCATAGACCTAACATGAGCTCTATTGGAGGGCCGCATTCAAGTCTGTCTTTTGAAGGAGTCATGAAGGGTAATTGCCCCCCCCCCTCTCTCCCAGGCTTTGAGAAATTGTCACTTTTTTTTACATAAATATTTTGTCATATAATTTGCATTGAGTACATATCCTTTGGTCCCTGGAAAATTGAAAAAGTGACGAGCTTGGTAGCATACACCAGTATTTTGATGATGTTAATAAATGTAAGAAAAATTTATACTAGTTGAAATATTAACTCTTTTCACTAAAAGACTTCTTAGAGAAAAAAAATAATAACATTATTAAAACACGAAACTGCAAAATATTGTATATGCATGATTCAGAATAAAAAGGTAAACCTTTTTCAGCGAAAAAAAGGTTATGAGCTCCTGGGTGCTAATTAGACTTTCTTATGGCAGTTGATTAACCATCATAGGCTGAAAACTTTGCATGTTTTGAAAAAGTGGTTACATGTATGCAATATTTTTGCAATTTTGTGCTGAAATAATGTTGAACTTTATCACTTATTGAAACTAAAGAAATTTAGCTTTTTATTCAGCAATACAAAATCAATACGTAATTCTAGCAAAATAAGATCCAAAAGTACTTTTGGCAAAACAGCAAACAGCGTAAAAGCAACTCGGCCACAGTGTGAAGACAAAATTATTCCATTAGCTGGATATTATATGAATACCAAACAAAATGATGTATTAGAGAAAAGTAATGATAGCAAAAAATTAAACATTATATAAACTAAAAATTCCGAGAAATGCCATGAAATCAAAATTAGCATTTGGATGGCTGTGACTGAAAATTATGCACCGATTTTGAAGTATGGGTTCATTGTTGAAATTCTCAACATGCTTGCATTTTCCTTAATATTGATTTATCATGGAGGTAAAGATTTTTAGAGCTCCAAAAGTCCAACCTATTAGAAACTCAATTTGCATATATCAGAGGTCAGCAAGGCAACTAATTCCATCTTCAAGAGCAAAATTAACAAGTACTCCAAATAAGATAATTTTTACGAAAAATATCCATTCGCCAAGTGGTTAGTGCGAAAATTAAAAAATGTTCACATTTATTTAAAAAATAAGTTCGTGTTCTTGTTCAATATGATTTGTATGATGCACTACTCCAAAAAGAAGAAGAAATTATAGGTAAGCCCTAAAGTTACGTTTTACATGTGGTGTCGAAAACACACACAAAAAATACAAAAATTCCAAAACATTCAACATATATAAAACTCAAACAAGTGGGATTTTTAACATTCAAGTTAGAAACATAGGCCTTGAGCAATGAAATATTAAAAAATATGAAACATATTTCAAAATGCTGTTTTTTTTTTTTCAATTTTTTCCGTTGTGGTTGTTACTATAAAAATCATTAAGTTTGCTGAGCCAGTGCATAGAAAGCCATAAAAGTCTGTTGTCCACTAGTTAGAAATTGAAAATTGAAATTTTCAGACCTACTCTTTTCTGAAATCTTTCTTCAAACGAATTTTGCAGTGTTTTTATATGGTGTGTATAATTTAAAATCTTCCCAGGAAAACCTTCTTTTACTTTTTCTTTGATCCTCCAAGTTGCTTTTTCAAAACAAAAAAAAAAAAAAGAAAAAAAAAAAAATTTTTTTTTTTTTCACTTTTCAACACAAGAAGAAACTAAATGCACTAGCGGACCGCTTTCTTTCTGATAAAAATAATAAAGAATTTTGAATTTTCCATTATTTTCTGTCTCTAAAAGTAAAGTAGTAAGTCAAAATTAGTTTTTTTCCTGAGATGCAGTCGTAGTTGAATTTCCTAAAACTCTAACTTCTAAGTCAGATCAGGAGTTGGTCATTTTTCTACCAACTTCGCAGTCTACGAGTGCGAAGTATGGTTATCGATTTTTATGAGTAACTTTTTTCACATTCATTGAACTTTTACGTTTCTGTTAGAAAATCTTTCATTGGCGGAAGTTCAAGCTATTTGAACTGCTCAAAAAATACTCTAAAGAGAAGTAAAATAATCATTAAAAAAAATCTTCCTAAAGAGTGTTTTCTAACAAAGTTTGTTTGAAGCAACTCCGTCCTTAATTTTGGGATCTATATTTGCCTTAAATTTTCCCATAAGCACTTATCTTAGGAAAATTTGAACTGTTCAAACTTCTGAACAAATGATTGTTCTAATTTAAAAAAGAACAAGAAGTTCCGTCAAGAGCGAATCGAACCTACTTTCCCGTATACCAACATTGGCATTTTAGCATCTGATCAATATTCTCTTAATTCTCTCAGACTGCAAATTATGTCACATATACCTTTTTATTACGCAAAGCTGATTTCTAGGAACAAAAGATGCCTCTCTCATCTGAGGAAATAGGCGAGTAAAAAGTAAACAAAATAATAAAGTTGGAACATCTTAAAAAAAAAATGCTATTATAGTTCTTCCGTAAAAAAAATCTTTAATTGTTTTGATAAAAGAATTAAAAAAGCAAAAGGGTCATCAAAACGCATTTTATCAAACAAAAAAAAAAAAAAAACTCGTTCCCAAATAAAATATCTTGAAGTTTATTTTTTATCATTTGCCAATTCTTAAAAATAATTAAATAATAAATGCTGTCTTAAATGAATAATTTTTGCAAGAAAAAAATGGTCTGCGAAATGAATAAAGAAATAAATAAAAGAAAATAAATAAATAATGCGATATTTTTTTCCGATGCGTTAAGTCACCTTTCACGTCTTGATTTATTTATTTTTTCCTTAACTTCAACAGAAAAGTCGGCTAAAAAGGACTCACGAGACATTTCTGTACCTCAGAACCAGACTAACGTAAGTCCATTTCGCCATTTTTCAGTAGAGGGGAAAACCGATGTATTCGACAATCGTTTTTCCCCTCTACCGAAAAATGACGAAAATGGACTTACGTTAGTCTGGTTCTGAGGTACAGATTTGTAAACACATATTTTAATTAAGAATCATTTTCATGGGTACGAAGGAATAATTGCTCGCGAAAGAGTAAAAAAAAAAAAAAACGATTTAAAAAAAATCAACCAATCCGACTAAAATGGGTTTCTGAATCACCCTTGTCAAAATGCTTATGTGAGACCACAAATGGCTGAATGAGAATGTGGGTAAGAATGGAGGCATATACTTGACCACAAATGGCGGACTACAGCTTGGCTTTTCGACCGTCAGTGCTTTATCGTATTTCACGCATGACTAGTTCAGGGTGATGATAAGAAATAGGGACATAAGCGGAAAAGACCAATGCGGGTGGAATCCAGATGTTTACTATAAATATTTACACAGTGCATAATTTGGGTTTTTCACTCCTTCTTGGAAATATTTAAGCTTAAAGATAAGCCATAAGGCAAAAACATGCGTTTTTGGCCATTTTGGTAGCCATTTTTCTCATAAAGGGGGAGCAGTAGAAACTTTATTTATTTATTTTTTTAAACAAGCCACTGATATGTTAGTTATTCACAGGAAAAAAGTTTACTTTTGGTTATTTCTTCCATTAAGAGATATCCTGCTGACAGTATATGCATGTTTTTTGCTACAAACATATGCTTTTGTTCTCCCTCTCATGGACTTAAAATTAATAAAACCAACAAATAACGATATATTAATAGCTGCATTATCTGCCCAATATGCCATGAAATTTAATTTATTAAGTCATTGAGCAATAAATTAGATAATTGATGAAAACAAGAAATAATATTTCTCTGATGCCTGAGCATTATGCATTCATAATTATAAAGCACTAAATACTTTCTTGAGAAATTAATTAACATAAAGCAGCTCTAAATATTTATATTATGAGCAATACCCAGTCTTGTGATTGGGATATTCCTGTTTTTAATTGCAGAATTTCTTGAATATCACATGAATATCAGGAAAATAAATGAGGTCTTTTCGTTTGATGTAGGATATTTTACGACAAATTTCATTTGATGGGCTGCTAACTGAGCATGGTGATAAAGAGCTACTAATTTCAGCATTGAATTTCATTTTACCTTATTAACAGTTAAATATTTACAAAATAATTAAATAAATAATTCAATATAAAGCAATGCTTGAAGAATTAAAATTAGTGCAACTAATTTATTCCCATACTGATCTTTACAAAACTGACATGTGCTGAGAACTGATAAGAACTGCCAAGAATAAGTTTACTCATTAAAAAACTAGTTCACAGATACCATAAAGCATACATTCTATTTTCTACAAAAAAATACTGCAACAAAGAACAAGGGTATCCTCCTGTTTATAGCCAATCAGGAACATCCCAATCACAAGATTGGGTATTGCTTATGAGATAAATATTCGGAGCTCCTTTATTTTAATTGATTTTTCAAGAAATTCTTTAGTATTTTATAATCATAAATGCATAATGCTCAGGCATCGGAGAAATTCTAATTCTTGCTCTCATCAAATATCTAATTTATTGTTCGGCATTTTAATAAATTAAATTTCATGACATATTGGGTAGATAATACAGCCGTTAATAAATGTGTCATTATTTTTTGGTTTAATTAATTTTACGTTCATGAGAGGGGGAACAAAAGCATATGGTCGTCGCCTGCCTGTGATGCTCTGGCAAGTGATAAATCTTTAATATAAAATGTATCGCTTTTTGTTGCTTTCTTTTAAAGAAATTAATAACTTAAAAAAGGTAGTTATTTTGTTTCAATAGTTCTGCTTGTTTGTTTTATGATATGTAAATCAAAATGGCTTGCTGCAATATTGCTGTTATAGATTTCTCTGGAAATGCAGAGTGAGGATTTTTTTCCCAGCTCATGACTTAAACAAAAAGGAAATAATAATAATATCAATTATCTGCGAAATAAACTTAGAACTGAAATGAACTTGGAACTGCGAACAGATAGCTAAGGGTTGGAAAAAAAAATAGGATTGCTTCTGATAGAGTGACCACTGACCAGCTATTTAAAATTATTGCCATCTGACGTCTTTGGTGCGACGTTTTGACCTTATTTTGGCAGAAAATTATCAAAATTTTTTTTTTTAGATGCTTACAGGGGTAGTATTTCAGTAATATTCAATAATTAATGTATTTTTTCATCTGTTAATGTTGGAAGTCTGGTACTGTCTGTTTTGCTACGTCTCCCTACTTCCGCATTTTCCCCTCCGAATTTTTGGCCAATATGTTGGTGATTATTAATGACATTCATCGTATAAACCTGATGAAATGTAATTCTAAAATTATTTGACTTTAATAAATTATTTTATTTACCGTTTTTATACTTCTGATGCTTTCATTTTGAAAAATGTGATCTTTTTCTTATTTTTCAAGCTAATTACTCTTTATTAGAAGGCAAATAAATGAAAATTCGCTTTATTTTTTTGTTCAGATCCTTATTTTAAGTTTTTTTTAAAGCAAAATTAACTTCCTTTATGAGTCTAAATGTTAAACGCTGAATGGATCGTTTCATTTTATCTTTACATTAATTGTGTTCACGGAAATAGAAATATGTTTATCATAGACCTTTTAAATGCAATTTAAAATTTTTTTTTTCCAAAATAAATCCTTTTATATGCCTTTTTTATGCTTTTGATGCCATCACTTTGAAAACTGCAATCTCTTTGCATCCGTTTCCATTTTTTCCATTTTTGTTGTTTCATTCGCTTTTTCAAGAAGAAAATAAATTAAATTTATTTTTATTTTTTATTAAATTCGAAAATTTTAAACGAAATCCCATATATTTTTTAAGAGTTGCTTCTATCAGAAAATAAAATACTGATTTAATCTTTTTTTTTTTTCAATTATTTTAAGATTTTAAACATCTTCAGTTCATATTTAGTATAATTTTACGTAATTTTGGATTTAAAAAAGAGATTGATACATCAGGGAGGCCACAAAACCTCCCACCTAAAAATTTCAATGATGCAATTCGCGCCATTGAAATTTTTATTATCCACAAATGATAATTTTACACAAATGATGTTCCACACATAAATTTTTATTATCCACAATTGATAAAATTTCCATCGAAAAAAATTAAGAACAATTAGTGAAGGAAAAAAAACAAGTTAAAAATGTACAAATGAAACAACAGTCAAAATGAATTGAAATTAACCCATTAATGCCTTGTGTCCCTTTTTAGGGACGGTTCCCCAAATTGAACATTTCAACTAAATAATATTGTTCTATTAGTACCTTGGCATTGTTTCAATTCGTTATTAACAGATTGCAGCACATAACCCTTGTAAAGTGTGTTCTGTAGCAGTTTTAATATGATCTTTATCAAAAATGACATTGTTCACAATCTCAAGAGAAAAAGCTAAATTTTCAAAGTTATTCCCAATTTATGTTCATTGCTGATTTTATTTCCTCTTATAAAATGTCTTTTTAAATATCGTAGGCAGAAAACAATTTTAGTAAAAAAAAGTATGTACCTTCTGGGGTCTATCGTCACTTTTAAGGGACAATTTTTCTTTTCCTTAATAAAATATTTTTTCCATAATATTTTTTTAATTATTTTTCCTTTCCTTTAAATACTGTTTGTAACCAGTATACAAAATATCTTTGGAAAAAAAAATGTCAGGCATTATGGGTTAAGAACAAAAGATTTAAAAGGACCTAAGCATGGAAATAAACAACATTAGTGTTAGTATATTTAAGCAATGGTAAAAATAAGGTTAATTTAGTAAAAAAATTTTTCAGAAAGGATTACTGCATTGAAATTGAAATAACAGTAACGAATATAAACAAAACAATCCTAAACTAAAGAAAAGTTGGCCAGAATAATAATAAATTCAACGAGTAAAAAGATTAAAGAGCTTAACTCTAGAAAAGCATAGACGACGTCGTTTGTTTATCCTATTTGTAGCTTTTTCTATAGTTACTTTCCGTACCCAATTCAGAATGGTAGTCTCTTAATCATTCATTGTCATTTGAATCAGAGTAAATGGCGAATCTCTCTGCACTTTAAATTTTGATGTACTCGTAAATTTGAAATTGTGTTCCTAAAGCTGTTTAAATATTTTCCTATGGGTCCTTAAAAATTTTGGGAGTCCTTAAAAAGTCCTTAATTTTACTTTTTAAAAATGAGTATGAACCCTGTATATGATCAACATGTGTGCCAAATTAAAAGAAAATCAGAGTCGGTCGTGCGACCCCCATTCGGTGAGTTGGTATGGAATCACTCAAATGTAAAGAAAGAAAACAAAATGAACCACAGAGTGCTTAGAAGTCATATATTTTCATGTGGTTATGATTATTACACAATCCTGTGAAATCATGAAATTCAAATTATATGTATCCTTTATGAACTTTTACTTAGAAACTTAAAAGCACTAACAAACATATGCCATCTCATGTATGTTAAATAGGAGCATTATATATATAAGCTCCTTTTAGCCTAGAAATGTTTTAAATACAGGTGCACATTTACTTTGAATATAAACTTCTCTTCCAATTAGCAAAGTAAATTTATCTTTATTTATATCTATAAAAAAATTTCATATTTTTGACCTGATTTTTACATAGTAAATTATCTAAAGAAAGCCTATGTTTTTCTTCTTATTTCTGTTTTTTTTTCTGCAGGAAAAAGTGCAAAGACTCTTAAATTACATGAGACTTAAGGATTCTATATCAACAGGATATATTAACTATGGTGCAAGTGAGTGGCTACTTATATCTTACCTCCTTACCTGTCATCAGTTAAGTGTTCACCTCTGGCTAATGAAGAAAATAAAAAATAAATAAATAGCATTATAAATTCATACAAATAAAAGACATTGTTGTATAATTGTTGTTTTACTTTTTGTAACAAATCTTTTTTCTTTTACTCTTTTTGAGCAGCCTTTTGAAATTCATGATGGTTTTAGGAAATTTCTTTCCAAAATGCTATTTTCATTCAATTAAATATTATACCAATGAAATATGGTGTTCAAGGCCGTTTACTCTTGATTTTGGTCAATATTGTTAACTATGTGAAATAATTTGAACCCGAAACTAACCTTTTTTAGCTGTTACCAACCTTATCATTTGTTCTCACATATACTCCTGTTTAAGTAACAGTCTGGTTTGAATTTTTTTTTCTCTACTATTAAACGTAAAATTGAGATTCTGTTGTTAAATTTTTGTCGATTGGAAATTTGGAGCATGAAAAGCATGCTCTTGTTATCTGTAGGATGCTTATGCCCTTTTAAAATCCTTAAAAACTTCTCTGCTTTTATAAAACAGCTTAGTTTTTTTCTTTCCTTTCAGCTCTAAATTGGTTGTTCTTCATTTAAAATTGTTTATTCAGAGTTCGTACTTTTTAAAAACCCTTTAAGTTTCAGTACTCTTCATTTCATCAAGTAAAATTAAGGTCCCTTTTCAAAAACCTTAAAATATTCTTAATTTTCTGAAATTTTCTTTGATTTTTCCAAACTTTTTAAAGTTTTTTTTTTTTTTTTTCCTCATTGTTTTTCCTTCCTGGAACAAAATACAGTGAAGCGCAACATGTTAGCTGAAATAGGAAATCCAGGCTGATTTTTTATGTTTTCTTCCGCATTTTATTGGTATATGCTCCCACAACCAGATTTAGATTTGAGAGGGATCTAAGCTGTATTCAGGTATGGGCCCCCCTAAAAAAAAATAAAGGGCTATTTTTTTTTTCTTTTGGGTGTGTTTTTATTCTCCCTCACTTACTATGCATGCTTTTTTTTTTTTTAAGTATGTAAACCCATGTTTAGTTTTTGTTTTTTATTTTTTAATGCCCCTGCTGTCTTGCCCAGCTTTTGTGTTTCAGGGATATCAGGAACAGGGATCGTGCTAAGCATACACCACCTCACCAAATACGATAAAATCGAATATTCGGCGAAAAAAACTCTGATTTGGCTAAAGTATTGGCGAACAGAATATTGTCAGAAATTTCTACTAGGGGAAACAATAAACATGTATTGCATTAAGAAATTAAATAATTAAAATTATTTGCCTAAAACTTTCGAAAATTTGGCTCAGACTTTTGAATTTTTTCTAATTTCTGGGCTAACAACTTAAAATCCTTAGCGCTGGCCCTGATTAAACGGATATAGGAACCCTAGTTAATTACAGGGGGTCCAGGGGTTTCTCCCCCGAGAAATTAAAAAAAAAATACATAAAATTTTGCAATTCGAAGCCTTATGGGGGGGGGGGATAATTTGGGTATAAAAATGACCTACTTTGAACTTTCCAGTCCTGTAGTAAATTTGTACATACTTTTTTTTTTTTCTTTTTCTGGTTTCATCTTAACATTGACCTTTTAGAATAGCTTTTTACAAATTTCAAGTTAATAGAAATTTCATATTAATGACAAACATAATTTTCACTATACCCGAAGGGTCTGGGTCATAATCCCGACAGCAGAAATCCCGACAGCCAAAATCCCGACAATCGAAGTCCCGACAAGCCAGAATCCCGACACTGTCAAAATCCCGACAAGCCTGAATCATGAGTGCAAGACCTTCCGTCTCAGGACGGATTTCCGTCTTGACGAAATCACCGAGACTGACATCTGGACGGAAAAAAAAACCGATCTCATTCCTTCAGTTCTTTTTCCAAAGACAAAAATAAACGAAACATAAAATCGGATTTCTCTAAGACACCCTTAAACTTGTCAATTTTACAGGTTTGGCATAAAGTTAACATTTGGGTTGTTTTTCACGCCTTTACCCGTCAGTCTCGATTTTTTACGCATTTCGAAATCAGATTGCATCCGCCTCAGTAACAGTCTCCCACTTTGGTTTTCTGTGTGATTCTACCACATGAATCTCTAATTTTGTGCTTGCCATTATTTTTCACTTATCTTATGTTTCATATTCCACAACAGAAGACTTGCACGATCGTCATTTTGCCACGCCCCTTCGGGAATTTCAATGCAGCTGCATCCGAGTTGAGTTTAGCTGGAGCATAAATATCCCCCCCCCCTAAAAGTTCATCACATTTTTATCAGATGGCAATCGAAATTCAGGAATTTAGGCAGCAAAATTATGCATTAGTCGGGAAATGTGAGTTACCAAAACTCATAACTTTTTTTCATCATTTTTAAACCAAAATTTTGGTGAGCATAGTTAGTTAAATGTCATATTTGCGTGTATAATATTTAAATCAACCTTTTGCATTCATTATTTTCTATCATTCTTAATTTTGTGCTTTTTCAATTAAATTTGAGCAAATTTCGAGAATCTGATCCCCAAAAAAAAAAAAAAATTAAATAAAACCCTCACTCTAATATTATCGAAAACTAATATATTTTGATTTTGGACCTTTTTTCAGTCCCTGAGGATACGTTTCTGAGCCTCATTCCTTTCCCTAACGTTACCAGATATATCCTGCAATCGCTTTTTAAGACATCATTTTCGAAAAAAATTTGGGCGAGTGCCTTCGAATCTCCTCTCTCATAACAGCACTAAAAAGTTTAAAACTATTTTTAAAACTGCAATTTTAAGGAGTGGGAAAGTCCCTGAATACTCCATTCCTCTGACGTTATCAAATATGTACTATAATTTTGTTAGTATAGCTGTGATCTAGAAAAATTTCCGACGTTAATACTTCAGAACCTTCCTTTCCTAACATTATCGGAGATCGTCTAAAATTTCAATTTTAAAAAACTGCGCGGGAAAAGTACCTACATTCGCCTGATCTTTAGATAAGCCACACCTTATTCTGATATCACTAAAGATCGTCTAAAATGAGGTTTTTTGAACTCAAATTCCGAAAATCCCCCCCCTCACCCCATTTTGGCTTGAATATACTTAAAACTATGATTTTACTACTAAAAATAAAATGAGTACTAAACCCCCAGTTTTGACACAGTAAAATCAATAAGTAGTATTTGTTTTTTCCCCCCTTGAGCACGCATGGGGGGGGGGGTCTCAAATATTTTCCGTCTTGGAAGCATGGCCAAACTTGCACCCATGGCCTGAATCCCGACAGGGCAAAAATCCCGAAAAGCCAGAATCCCGACAGGGCCGAAATCCTGACTCGACCAGAATCCCGACTGGGACGAAATCCCGACACGGCCAGAATCCCAACACGGCCAGAATCCCGACGCGGACAGAATCCAGACACGGCCATAGTATTGACACGGCTAGAATCCCGACACTGCCGAAATCCCGACATGGCCAGAATCTCCACAAGGCTGAAATCCCTACAAAATACCCTCACTTCCAAAAATTAAGCATGGAGAGGAAAATGTAAATTTCCGAAAGCCAATCTGAAGTAGAGAGGCTACTTTTCGCTAATACAGAGGTAGCTGGAAGTACGCAAATAAAGTTAAGTAACAGTCAATCAGGGCTTCGTGGCGAGAAATATGCAAAAGCGGCATTCGTATAAGAAGCATAGTGAAGGGTTACAGGAGTTACATGTAAGTGCTGATAAAAGGTGTTTAGAACTTTTCCACGATTTGTTTTCAACACAAACGTATGGCTTCCAGACGACGAATGGAAGATTCTGAGCGGTGGCGCGATGTCGGACGTATTGAAGCAGGACAATCAATCACAGACATTGCCCTTTTTTTGGCGGTCATCATTCCGTCACTTCACGATTATGGAAAAAATTCCTAACGAGCCAAACAGTTATCCGAAGACCTGTGACAGGTCTCCCAAGGTTACCAACCCCTTGGAAGATCGTTATATTGCTGTTGTAGCCAAGTGGAACCGAAGAGCGACCTCCACCCGGGTGACATCTATGGTTGCAGCGGCCATTGGTAAGACAATATCTTCCACTAATGTGTGCCGAAGACTACACATGAATGGCCTGTATGCCCGGGTACCACGGTTTTGTGTTCCGCTCTCCATCCAATTTAGAGGGGTACGATTAAAGTGGTGCCGCCAACATGTGAGTTGGACCGTGTCTGATTGGGGCAACGTTATGTTTACAGATGAGTCGTGATTTGCGCTGCAACCCGAGGACAAGCGTATAAGGGTCTGGAGAGAGCAAGGAACACCCAATCAGCCCTAGAACATTGTCTAACATCAAGCATTTCGAGCTGGAAGTGTCATGGTCTGGGCAGGGATTTCGTTAGGATATCGCACCGACCTGCACATCTACAGACAGGGATCTGTGACGGCTATATGGTATCGGGATGAAGTCCTAGACCCCACTGTGAGATTGTACGCTGCCGCAGTGGATCCTGCTTTCGTTTTAATGGATGATAATGCACGTCAACATAGAGCGGCCCTAGTCAACTACTACCTGGAGGGGGAGGGAATTGCTCGTATGGACTGGACAGCGTACTCGCCTGACGTTAATCTGATTGAAAACATTTGGGATGCCCTTGACCGTGCTGTGTGTAGACGTGCCCCACCCCCAGCCACTCTCACAGAGCTGGAAACTGCTCTACAAGAAGAATGGCAATTACTCGACTCTGCGATGGTTGATCATCTCATAAAAAGCATGGTGACACGCTGCAGACTTTGTATGCAGATGAGGGGTGCTCACCTACCCTATTAGTGTCAGTTTTTGTTGTTTGTTTAGTTTATACAGTATCTTGTAAATGACTCTAAAATGGCGTCATCTTATAATTTAGGAAAAATTACTATTTTTTTTTATCTCTGCATGTAATTATGTGTTTTGTTTATTGCATAAATATATTTTCTACTTTCCTGCCGCATTTATTGTTAATCAAAAGCAGTACTTATCCACTTTTCGCATTTTACCTCTCCGTGCTTAACTTTTGGCAGTGAGTGTATAAATACAAAAACTCTAGTTACCTTAATCAAATGGGCAGTTCTCAAAAGGTGGGAGCAAACACAGACCCAAACTTAAAGCTATTACACCAAATAACTACTATTTTAATTTACTAAAAAATTTTAGAGTAAATTTATTGTTCTGTACAGAGACAAGAATTGCCATAACTTCATTTTAAAATGTTTTTCAAATACCTTTAAAGAAGTTTCCTCTTCCTAAAAGGAACAATTTTGGACATTCCAAACGTTAACTGAGCAAACATATATTCAAAAAAAAATTATTTTAAATTATTTCCAAGTGTTTTGAAGAAAATTAAGGGCATGAATCTCAAACTGAATTATTTTTTGATAACATTTTCCACAAATAACAACAGCAAGGACATATTGCTTATTTTCTAAACAATTTTAGAGAAAAAGTTAGTTGGCAGTTTGATGTATGTCCAAACATTACGATCTGGATAATGCTATTCTTTGATTGTCTTAAATTTGCGCGAATTTGAAATCAACATTCTAAGAAGAAAAGAAGAAAATGAAATAAAGTATAACCACTAGATCTTCCTGGTGGCAGATTTTTTTAACCAGTGAGCATTGTCATTTCTATTTTCTGAGTGGTATGCAGCAGGCTACCTTGTCTAATAGTCAGAGAAGTCTCATCCTGATGGTTGCGGTCCCGGGTTCGAATCCTGGCTCAGGCATAGATGCACTTTTTATCTCCTGTCCTTGTTTTTTATTAATCAAAAAATCATTTGAATTGTTGAGATGTTTCAATTGCTCTTCGCGCATTTGAAGCAATGAGGAAAGTTTCAGCAAACTACTCGCAGTCACGGCGACTCTAGGGCCGTGGTAACCCGATCGGTAAGGCGTCGGACTCGTGACCGGAGGGACCCGGGTTCGATCCCAGCCGATCAAAAATCCATAGTCTTGATTAATGGTGGCTGGGGGACGTTAAAAATGTCATGGACACAAAGTCCTCCAAGTGAAACGATACCTCTGGGGGTGCTGGGCCAAGGGTTTGCTCGGTCCTTGGTCTAGTTCAAAAAAGAACAGAGCGCTCTTCTGGGTCCTATCTTGGTTAAACCACGAGGTGTGGTTGGTACGGGGGACCCTGGAGTGTGTGAAGTCACGGCGGCTCGCTAGGAGAGGCGCTCGCGCTTTTTCCGTTTTCCTGCACCAAAAATATGGGAATTACATGGAAATGAGATGGTTTTCGAGGATGCTTACTAGCAATTTTTCTAAATTGAAGGCCAAAAAACACAATTTTAAACAATCTTCAATGACATCAGGAGGTTCGGGGCTATCCTCCCCCCCCCCGAAAAAACCGTGACATTTAAGTCCTAAAAACATTATTTTAGGTTTAATTGATGATCTGTGAACGGCGGTGGGAGGTTGGGGGGCCTGCGAAGTTTCTCTTTTTACATTATATTCACAGGAAAATACATTTCCTTCCACGAGGTTTAAGGGTGAACGATTCAGAAAAGTAGCACTACGACTTACACGGGGAATTTTTTTTTTTTTTTTTTGTAGTTCAATGGAGTGTGGGGGAGAGGGGTACTGTTAGAAAATAGGCCCTATTTTGTTCTTGGAGCGATTTCCTAAAAAGCTAGAACGTTTTAAAATTATTTAAACCTACTTTTATGCTTTCCTGCAATATCCCATTTTATTGATCCGGCGAGCGGAATATCCCCCATTATATTCCAATTGTAATTTATGTGGTGTATTTGACCGTCAACACCTACGAAGTGACATGACGTACGAGCTAAAGTGTTGAGTAACTTTTTGGCTGAATTTAAATGAAGACAATACTGAAAATATTTCAACAGTTAAAGCTCAAGTGTTGAGTTGTTTCTTTTTTCGGATTGGTATTTGTCAAAGTTAGCTATGCTAATGGGTGGGTACGTCATGGTCGCTACGTAGGGTTGACTGTAACCATAAATACGTGTTCCATGCATTTCACTGGGCTTCTTATCATTTTTACTGTCACTGCAGTTAGACGGTTGATGCTGTGATTGCATCGGGGAGTTTGATATGCTCCGTATTTGATTTAGTTTTCCACTCAGAGGAAGTGGATAGAGTTGAATCATGTAAAAGTTTTTCGTTCACCCTGCCATAAGGGGCAGGGGTGTTCCTGGAGTTCGACCCTGTCTTTTTAAAGTTTAAAACCATGTGTGCTTCGGTTGAAGCTTGGTGATGTTCATCCATTTTGATGCGAGGCTTAGGCCTACTACGATGTGATCCTGAGGCGTACTTGCGCGGCCATGAGGCGGCTGGATCCTGTGTCGTCTGACTGAGGCTCGGCCATGCGGCGGCCTGATGTTCTTCCGAAGGGTTCTTCAAGAACTGATAGAGCCTATTTTTCTTGGATGGATTGCTGGTGGTGTCCCTGCTGTGTTCACTTCGTCCACTAAAATCGTCGACAAGTGTTTGTGATTCTGCAGGAGGGAACCATTGTTTTGATGCCTTTTTTCGGTGAATGATTTTCCCTGTGGTATGAACTTTCATGTTAATTTACCGGGACATTATCTTCTTCATGGCATCTTTTTTCAAGGGTGGACTTATGTCAGTGAACTCTCTTTTTGGAACCAGAACGATGTTTTTGAATTTTGAATGTATTTGGGGGGTTTTTTATTGTCAAATTATTTTGGGTGTGTCAAATTATTTAATATTTTATATTTACCGTTTACATTTGTTTGAATAAATTGTTATTTATTTTTAAAATGAATTTCATGTATTCTTTTCTCCCGAGCAGAACCATTCCACATTTTCTGTTGGTCGGAGGGGGTGGCCCGGTCTTGGTTTATTTTTACCGATTCCGGGTCGTCGCCGTTCCAGCCGGCCGACAAGTGGTAGCAGAGCGTGGTTTGGTCTGTTTGGGGAGAATTGAATTTTTTTGACAAATGAAATGGTTGCTTCCCGTTCAAATGAAATTTAAAAGTTTTTAATGGAATGGGATCTTTTGGCTTGAAACCCTGACTAAAGTATAAGCTCCCAATATGAAACTTGGAGCAACTTTTGAAAACAAATTATTTTTGATCTGGTGTTTAACCAGAGTGACTGGGTATTGTAAAAAGCATGTTTTTTCTTGAATCATATCAGAATTTGAATTTGTTTGATACTTTCGCCACCGATTTTGAGGGGAATTATAAAAAGTTTTAAATGTTTTGAAAATTGCAGTGAAATTTGAAAAATTGGTGTTTTTTGACAAATGTGTTTTGCTACCTGGTACTGAAAAAATTTGAAATATTTTTGAAATGGGAATTTTGGACTTGTGTCCCTCTAGTAAAGTTTGGGCTCCCATTATGAAATTTGGAGCAACTTTTAAAAATAGAAAATTTGAATTTGGTCCTATAAATGGAAGTTTTAAAAGTGTTTCCCTATTTAAAGTTCTAGGCTCCCAATTTAAAACTCGGAGCGTTTTTTAAATGTAATTAATTTTTTTGAAACTTAGTCCTATTTTGACCAGGGTAGCTGTGTAACGTTAAAAGCATGTCTTCCTTGAAACATATAATGTGAATCTGTTAGATGTTTTTATTCGCCGTATATCTTGGGGGGAATTGTAAAATAACTTTAAAATATTTTGAGACTTGAAAATTTTGAAAAAAATATAAAAAAAAAATTTTTGTTGAGAAAAATTAGATTTTTGCCGTTTGTAAAGTGATAGCATATAAAATTGGGCTATCTGTCGGCATTTGTAGTTGTGTTCTAAAACTTTGGAAAGCTTTCATTGTTGCTTGTTTTGGAACCTGTGGGAAGATATTTTGGCTAAAATTGCCTGGCAGGAAGCTGTATTGTTTTTAGGAATGTGCATTCTTTTTGTTGTCCTACATTTTTAGTCTTCCAATTTGAAACTGAAGTGTTTCTAGTATATAAAATCTAATTAGGTAATTTGAATCAAGTTGTTTCTGTGAAACGTAATGTTTCTGAAACTTTTGGGTATTTAAAAATTTGATTCTGAAATTCGAATTTGAAAAATTTGAATATAAATTTAAAGGAATTTTAAATGTTGTTTCTGGGAAACTGAGATTGTTTCTGAAACTTAAAAAGTAATTAGGGGAAACTAAAAATGTTTCTGTGTTTTAAATGAAAAATAAAATTGTGGGTTTCTGTGAAACTAAAAGTGTTTCTGAAACTTGAATTTGAAACTGATATTGTTTCTGTGATTGAAATTTGAGGAAACTGAAATGTGTTTCTGGGAAAATTTAGATTTAAAAATTTAGAAACTAAAAATTGTTTTGACAAATCTAGATAAAATATTTTTTAAATGTGTTTCTGGGATTCTGTTGGTAAATTTGAAACTTAAAGGGTTTCGGGAATTTTAGACTTAGAATCTGAAACTTAAAAATGATGTTTGTGAAATTCAAATTTAGAATTGAAACTAAAAATTGTTTCTGTAGTTTTCATGAAACTTTAATGAAATTTATTTGAATTTAAAATTTAATTGTTGAAATTTGTGGGTTTAAAAATTTTAGGTGCTTTAAGAATTGAGGTTCTTTTTAAAATGTTTGGAATTGACTTTAAAATTGGTTTCTAGTAAACTTGGATGATTTTTTTGAAATTTTAATGAATTTATAAGATGGGGGGGAATATGTGAATTAAAATAGTGAGGAGAGGATTGAGATTGTATCCGGCCTCTATTTTTTTTTGAAATTTGAATATGAAATTTTGTAAATGTATTCTTCGAACCCCATTGGGATAATTTGAAAATTTAAAATTGTAAGTCTTCCTTTTTAAGTGTTAATGAAACCTTTTTGTGAATTTGATTTTAAATTGCTTTTTCGTTCTATTTGTGCTTTTAGGAATTGTCTCCAAGAGGGGGGAACTTGTTAGAAAATAGGCCCTATTTTGTTCTTGGAGCGATTTCCTAAAAAGCTAGAACGTTTTAAAATTATTTAAACCTACTTTTATGCTTTCCTGCAATATCCCATTTTATTGATCCGGCGAGCGGAATATCCCCCATTATATTCCAATTGTAATTTATGTGGTGTATTTGACCGTCAACACCTACGAAGTGACATGACGTACGAGCTAAAGTGTTGAGTAACTTTTTGGCTGAATTTAAATGAAGACAATACTGAAAATATTTCAACAGTTAAAGCTCAAGTGTTGAGTTGTTTCTTTTTTCGGATTGGTATTTGTCAAAGTTAGCTATGCTAATGGGTGGGTACGTCATGGTCGCTACGTAGGGTTGACTGTAACCATAAATACGTGTTCCATGCATTTCACTGGGCTTCTTATCATTTTTACTGTCACTGCAGTTAGACGGTTGATGCTGTGATTGCATCGGGGAGTTTGATATGCTCCGTATTTGATTTAGTTTTCCACTCAGAGGAAGTGGATAGAGTTGAATCATGTAAAAGTTTTTCGTTCACCCTGCCATAAGGGGCAGGGGTGTTCCTGGAGTTCGACCCTGTCTTTTTAAAGTTTAAAACCATGTGTGCTTCGGTTGAAGCTTGGTGATGTTCATCCATTTTGATGCGAGGCTTAGGCCTACTACGATGTGATCCTGAGGCGTACTTGCGCGGCCATGAGGCGGCTGGATCCTGTGTCGTCTGACTGAGGCTCGGCCATGCGGCGGCCTGATGTTCTTCCGAAGGGTTCTTCAAGAACTGATAGAGCCTATTTTTCTTGGATGGATTGCTGGTGGTGTCCCTGCTGTGTTCACTTCGTCCACTAAAATCGTCGACAAGTGTTTGTGATTCTGCAGGAGGGAACCATTGTTTTGATGCCTTTTTTCGGTGAATGATTTTCCCTGTGGTATGAACTTTCATGTTAATTTACCGGGACATTATCTTCTTCATGGCATCTTTTTTCAAGGGTGGACTTATGTCAGTGAACTCTCTTTTTGGAACCAGAACGATGTTTTTGAATTTTGAATGTATTTGGGGGGTTTTTTATTGTCAAATTATTTTGGGTGTGTCAAATTATTTAATATTTTATATTTACCGTTTACATTTGTTTGAATAAATTGTTATTTATTTTTAAAATGAATTTCATGTATTCTTTTCTCCCGAGCAGAACCATTCCACATTTTCTGTTGGTCGGAGGGGGTGGCCCGGTCTTGGTTTATTTTTACCGATTCCGGGTCGTCGCCGTTCCAGCCGGCCAACAGGTACACTTACAAGCGTTGTGGGGGGACGCACCTAAGTCTATGTTTGCTGCTGCCCCGTTAATATTTAGCAAAGTTCAAATTTTTTCAATAATCTGAAGAAAAATGTAAGAATGAAGGCTTTCACGGCCGGAGTAAATACTAGTTAAGAATTCTGGGCTGTTGTGCCGTGGTCTGAATGGCTTTAATCCATACGTTTCGATCGCAACTGCAGCGGTCATCTTCAGTGGGTGTCGTTGATTAATTTGGCAACTGAACTGCTGCAAGATTTTAAATTGAAAACGCAGCGCCTTCTACCTTCCGGCTCGGGATTGACAGATGACTGGATGCCAAAGCTTGTTAACTTTTACTTCTTCCTCCTTCTTGTTAAAATTATTTGGGTGTTTGAAAATTCCAATGGCCTCTCTATGCAATCTGGGGAAAAAATTTGAAGTCCATGAAATTATTATGGCCTCTTTGAATTTTATATCATGGATTCCATTACTGAAAGTGTGCTTCGCGATCGCCGACTTTTCAGTGATAATTTTTTTAGTGATAGCTATTGTCTTTACTAATAAAGTAAAGGTTTAAGGCAGTGGTGGCCCGCGGCACGCGTGCCTCAGCGTGGCACGGCAGAGCATTAGGAGTGGCACACAAAGACTTATTGAAAAAATTTACAAATTGAAGAAATAATGTCGTTCTTAGAAATACTGCGAAAAACTAAAGCCTTTACTTTGATAAATATAGCGATTGGATGACATGTGTCAGGTGGCTGGCATACAAATCGCCAAAGTACAATACTGAAATACTTATCGTTACCTTCGGACATCAAAAAAAAAAAAAAAGCTGTGACATTACAGACAATGCTTTGAAAGGCATATTTGTACGTAACACTAATAAAATTTTCCAAATTGTAGGCGAAATTTTGGATTTATGCTAAATAGTTTCAAATACAGATGATGAAATGTTCAAAGAAGTTAAGTCTGTGTCTAGAATTAAAAAACCAGAGTGGATAAAATTCCGTATTGGTCGCAGAAAACAGAGTACCTTATGTCGTTAGCGCTGTTTATACAATGTTTCATGAGCTTTTCCTTTGCGAAAAGCAAACGATGACAAGTTCCTCCCTCATTGAAATGTGCGATAGCTATCCAAAGAAAAAATACTCTTGCAGTTTTATAATTTGTGAGAATGTTTTAAAATACGTAGAAGGGGAATGAGAGCTTGTTACATAAGAATGAAGATTATCAATTGAATTTATAGCTATTTCACCCCTTATTATCCAGCACCTAAATAATTTAAATATAAGATTGTAGGGTAAACTGTATCTTAAACCACTATAGATCATATACTACATTCTTTTACAATAAAACTTCGGTTTGTTTCTTTTAACTTTACAAATTCGTAAGCCACATTAAGTGCTATCTGTTTATTTTTTGGAAAAAAACGTTTCATGTTATTTGTTTATATTTTAAACTTAACCCACAACTGACTGAACCTATAAAAGCAGGGTTCGTACGCTCCTTACAAACTCCTTATAAACTCCTGCTTTTTAATAAGAAAAAATAAGGGCCCTTAAAACTCCTGAATTTTGCTATAATCTCCTTACAAACTCCTTATTTTTAATTTTGTGAATACAAATTTTTGAATATTTTCTTCTACTACTAATCCCAAGATTGTATTCGAGTATTATACCGGAGTTCTGGTATTTTTTCACGCGTTAATACCGGAAATCTACTATTTTTCGCTACGCTTTTTTCCCTACGCTACATCCGAAATTTTTTTCCTTACTCCAAATTTTCGACGATTAAGTCGATAATTATTAATTATATTGATCTGGTAGACCTGTTAAAAGGACATTCTAAAATTATTTTGCTTTAGTACACTGTTTTATTTGCCGTTTTTATACTTATGACGCCTTCATTAACCATGATGCAATCCGTTTGCATCCGGTTTGGAAATTGAATTTTTCTGAATTTTGGTACGTACTTGGCTTTATTAAGGGGCAAATAAGTAAAATCTTTTTTTATTTCTTTCAAAATCGAAAATTAAAATTTTTCAAACGAAATTCTGTTCTTTATGAGAGGCAAAAAATTAAAATTTAAGTCACAGATTTAATTTAAGTTTCGCTTCAATTAATTGATTGCTATCACTATTATGTTTACCGAAGAGCTTTAAAAGATTAATTTAAAACATTTTTCTTGAATAATTCCTTTTATATGTCGCTTTTTCCCCTTTTAATTCGTTCATTATGGAAATCGCGATCTTTTTGCATCCGCCATTGGAATACGATTTTTCGCATTTATGACGTTTACTGTACTCAGTCAAGAGGCAAACGACTAAATTTTCTTTTTATTTTTCTTTTAAATCAGTAATTTGAAATGTTTTAAACAAAATTCTGTGCACTTTAATAGTGTCAATCGTCAAAGCTTAAGAAAGTTGGAAGTTGTTTTAACCTCTACTATTTTCAGTTAGCTTATTACAAAGTTTATTTTAATAATTACTTTTTTTTATGCTGATACTAGTTAAAAAATTATTAAGGAGTGTCTTGTTTTTGAGAAAACACTAATTTTCATTTTTTTTACATTCTTTATATATTTTTTTTACTTTTTTTAAAAATTCATCCTCAAAATAAAATATTTTTTTAATGGTTAATCCCCCCCCCCTCCATATTTGAATTTGATTCTGAGTCTGCTAACATTCAAGTAGCACTAACTGCATATTTGGCTTTTAATTTAGTATGTTACTCAATATATTGTATGACGGCAAAAATAAATAACACAAGAGTTGTAAAAAAATGTTTGAGATATGGGTCATTCCCAGCGAAAATGGTACAAATCATGTCCGAGACTTTAGAATTTTTTAAAATCAATTGTAATAACTACCACCCATTTAGTGTATTTTTTATTGGTTCTCCATTTAATTTTGTGCCATCAAGTATCAATTGATTAGGTATAATCCATCTAGAAAGGACACAAAAAAATTTATCTTTGTCAGAAGAAGGAGAAAATGACGTGTCCCAGCTTCAAATTGCTAGAATTTTAAATGTGATTTAAAATTAAACTGAAATGTAACAACAAAATAAATGACACTGCACTGCACAAAAGATGCTTCTGACACCATTTCTGCAGATTATTACGCAAATAAAAAAAATTTCCCCAGAAAACAATTATTTATCCATGTCCCTAGATTTTCTATGTTACGAATTGTCCATCCTGTTACAAGCCTTTTGGAAGTAAAATAAATAATTGCATTCAATCTGATATATTTTTACAAAAATATAGGTAGTATTACTGCCGTGATTAGTTTGATATATTGAATTATGTAGTCAACAACCAGGGTGAGCCTAATTATTTTCTTATGGTAGTTAATTTGAACTGTTGGATGTCCACTCTGTTACAGTCGATTTCATGCTGAAAAAATAGATTTTTTCTTGAAATTGCAGACAGACTTACAGTTTTACGCTGTTTATTCCACTTTATGTTTGTTCTATGATTCTAACTTTTCTTTGTGATTATAAAGATATTTTTAAAAGCTTATTTGTCCACTCTGTTACACAAAGTGATCAACATATTTAAAATCCTTTCATTAATGAGTCATGTACTAGTTATTTACACTTCATTTTATACACAAATAAAAATAAATGGAAACTCAATAAAAAAAAATGATTAGTGTTGGTGGAAATTATTTAAATTGATAATCTTAAGTAAAGAGTTTCAGACATGATTTGTTCCATTTTCGCTGGAATGACCCATATGTTGCTGAAAAATAAGTATTTCAAGTGAGAAAGTCCTGAAAAATTGAAATGAACTCCTGTAAAACTCCTTAAAAACTCCTTACTTTTAATTTTCAATTTTGAGTATGAACCCTGAAAAGTGTTTATTAACGGTAGCTCTTAAGTTCGGATTTGTTTTAAGTGCATTACAGGGACGTCAATTTAAGTTTTTCCGGGGGGGAGGGGGCAAAGGGTAAAAACACAGTACAATTTCACCAGAAAACAACAAAAACCACGCCCACTTATATGTAAATACATTGATTTCTCAAAGTCAGGGGGGAGGCAAATGACACCCCCTGCCCCCCCTAAATGACGGGCCTCGCGTATTATTTTAATTTCCACACCTCGGACTTACGAGAAAAACAGTATTATTTAAGTGAAAATCACATAGTCAGATTAAAAGTAATTTTTTTTAACTTTGAAACTTTTTTCAGCTCGTTGGAAAATTTTAAAATGGCACGCCCACCTTTTTTCCCCCAGATAATGGCACTCTTCCCAAAAAGGTTGGCCACCCCTGGTTTAAGGTATCTGCGTAGCTCGTACATTCGGCATATTTCGGAATTTCATTCGTACAGAGAATTTTCCCCACGTGAAAATGTAAGTTTACGGCGCGCCTGTTCATATACTCATTGTATACACTGCAAAAAATGAAATGTTGTTTTTTACAAAATAATACTGGCAGCTGAGGTTCCAATTTAAAATGCACAGTAATAAACTGTAAAATTGCTAATTTTACAGTTTCTTACAGTAAAGTTAGAAATTTTACAGTTTATTGCTGTATTATACTGTATAAACAAGAGTATAATACTGGCAGCAGATGTTCCAGTTTAAAGCTAAAATGCACGGTAATAAACTGTAAAATAAACAATTTCACAGTTTAGTACTGCAAAAGTAGTAAAATTTTACAGTTTATTAGTGTAAAGTGACAAACTTTTACAGTTTAGTACTGCAAAAGTAGTAAAATTTTACAGTTTATTAGTGTAAAGTGACAAACTTTTACAGTTTAGTACTGCAAAAGTAGTAAAATTTTACTTTTTATTAGTGTAAAATGACAAACTTTTACAGTTTATTACCATAAAATTAGCTGTATTATACTGTAAAAACAATATTCGTTTTTTACAGTGTAGTTCATTTTCTTCATGAATATATGTGATAAAATATAATAGTTTAACACAGTGGTTCTCAACGGGGTCGATACCGCCCCCCGGTGGGCGGTGGGAAGCTGTTGAGGGGCGGTGAACATATTTTGGGCGGCAGGGGGGCGGTGGACAGATTTTGGGCGGTAAGGGGGCGGTGGGTATAATTTTAAATGTGCTTGTAAGAACATGTTTAATGCGGGGGCGCGAGGAAACTTTTATCTCAAATATCACCAAGGGATAGCTTAAAAATTATTTTCCGCAGATATCTCCCGAACCATGATATTTTTCCTAACTTCATGAAGGATAGCCTAAAATTTGTCAACAGCACTTGAACTTGAGAGCCACCTAACTTGACCTACTTTTTGTGTCGTTAGAGCATCATCTTTACATCAAAGGTAGGTAACAATCGCAATTTTCACGGTGCAATGTAAAAAAAATTTCGGAGAAAACTCCCGGACCTTGACCATTCCCTCTTCATCAACAAAAATAGTTTAAATTTTGCGTTTTTTGTACTTTAATTTCAGAAAACGTTGGAAGGAGTTCAGAATCCCTAACATTACTAAACATAGCCTTTAAATAACGTCAATTATGAAAAATCTTTACAAGAGACCTCTTTCTCCCTAGTTAATGTTACCAAAAATTGTCTAAAATTATGTCAACTTCAAATGTTTCATCGGGGGCGGAATCTGAACTGAAGTCTCAACACCACGAAACCTAAAATGAAGGAAACCGTATTTTTACGACTTCGTTTTCAAAACAAATTAAGGGGGATATCCCCGACATTTCACCGTAGTCTTTACTCTGATCTCGCCGATGGCATACTAATAACTTTTGTTATCTTATTTTACCTTCAAAGCAATAAATTAATCAAAAAGAATTTCTTAGAATTGAACTCATTTCGTGATTTGTAAATTCAACTTATAATCAGTTTTTTTTAAATTAAAACTTGATTTATAATCTTTAAAGGGGAAAAGTACGGGCCATAGTTTCAAGTCTTTGTCCCTCCTGGGAAAAATAGAAGGAACGGCTTTGTGTTTTATTGCCTTTCCACGGTAAAATATTGTATCAGCACGTAATAAATAGGGGATGCGTATTGCATAGTTGCAAGTAAATAAGAGCAAGACTGTTTGGGATCGGACTGTTCAGAACTGTTTGAACGTAGTGTATTTTTCAAATATATTGGTTTTCAAACAAAATGCTAAAAATGGTGCAATTTTTATTTCAAACCGTGTTGTTCTTATTTACCTTAAAAATGGCTCACTCATTTAATGGATCCATTCTAGGTACTTGGTTGTTACTGACACAGTTTTTTAGAGGGGGGGGGGAATGCCAGCTTTTTCTAAAAATTATCTTAAAGAAAAAAAAAGCACAAGTTTTTTTTACTCTATTGTCATTTTTCAACTATCTGTTTGGGCAAAATTACAGAGCTAAACCGGTCAAGAAAACTACTCCCCCACCCCCGGTTTTCCACTTTTACGTCCGTCCACAAAGGGGGCGTTGAAAAATTTTCAACCCTAAAGGGGGTGGTAGCTGTAAAAAGGTTGAGAACCACTGGTTTAACATATAGGTATAGCAATAGGTCACATATAATACGTATAACAAAAGGTATAACAATAGGTCATAATAGTTTAACTCCAGGTTGCGAAAATTCAATTTTCAAACTTCATACCTTTTGACCCCCCCCTCCCTTCCCCAAAAATATAAAATGAATTTGTGATCAGCAAAACTATCAATTAGTATATTTAACTAATAGTATATGTTAATTAGCATATATTCTGTGAGTGATTGTATTTAGATTCTGTAGGGAATTCGACCCACTCGAAATTCTGGACGTGTCGGGATTTTGGCCGTGTCGGGATTTTGACCCTGTCGGGATTCCGGCCGTGTCGGGATTTTGGCCGTGTCGTGATTTTGGCCCATGTCGGGATTTTGACTTTGTCGGGATTCTGACATTGTCGGGATTTTGGCCTTGTCGGGATTTTGGCCTTGTCGGGATTTTGGCCTTGTTGGGATTCTGGCCGTGTCGGGATTTTGGCGGTGTCGGGATTTTCTCTTGTCGGTATTTTGACCCTGTCGGGATTCTGGCTTGTCGGGATTTCGACCCTGTCGGGATTCTGGGTTGTCGGGATTTTGGCTGTCGGGATTCTGGCTTGTCGGTATTTCGGTTGTCGGGATTATGTCCGGATACCATACCCGAATTGCCCCGTGGTTGGGGGACTTTGGGTATAGTAATGATAAGAGAACGAAGCATGGTTTTAACAACTGTCTTACTTACTTGTTTCAAACTTGTTGAATGTAGGTATAATATACATAATTAGATAATATGAATACTAAATTTTATAAGTATTAAGATAAATTTTAGGCAGAAAATACTACAAAAATTGCACAAAATGACGATCAATTTATTGTCGGGCAGTTAATTTTAGTTATATTTTAGATAATTTGAAAAATCTTCCACTGTAGTCTGGAATAGGAAATACATCAGAAATCTGTTCCATGTTAACCCATTCAATATCATCATTGTCCAGGAAAATTTAATGTTCACCGTCACCTTTACATTTTCTTGAAAAATTTGTGCAATAGCATTCTGCAGTTTCAGGATCTTGAGCAATTACTTGCCCCCTGTATTCTTTTTGTGTTCTCCCACATTCACATTGATAATTTACGGATATCTATGATCCTATATGGCTTGTGGATGGCTGGGAAAGGTCTTAATTTTTTTTTTTTGAATCGACATATCTTTACGCTTTTTGTAGATTTTCTTTTTAGACAAACCAGGTTTAAATATTCAGGAAAAAATATCATTATTAATGTTGCCAACACATTTTCAGCATATATAAACTTAAGGTAGTGAGGATGCACATAAATCCCTATTTTTGTAGTCCCTTAAATTACTCATTTGTCCTGATTCGTAAAATGTAATGTAAACCCAAATTACGCCATATTCTTAAATCATTAATTAAATAAAAAGTAATAATGATAAATGTTTCAATTCAATGACAAATTAAAGCAAACATATGTAATGTCTACATATCCAAATTTGAAAACATAGAGTGGCTGGTTAATTAGCAGCACTGTTTGGAAATAGTTGGTTTGTATTACATTTCCATCTCCAAAAAGGTGAATTTATTTTTATCAATTTCATTAAAAGTGTTAGCAATATTTTTTCAGCATATACTGATAATTTAGGATGATGTTTATAACTGAATTTTTGTGAGTGTATTAAATGATTAGTTTTCATTTTATTCAATAAAATGTAACTTATACCCAAATTACCCCCCCCCCCCCCCCCCAAGGATTAATTGCCACAACCAAAATTGTTAAGAAGAAAATAAGCAAAAGAAAATTGATATATGTTTTTACTCTTCTCCAAATTAAGACTAAAAAAATGAAAATTTCTTGTGACAGTAGTTATTGATTTTGCCCATTTTCAAGCTTTATTTTAGGAATTTGTTTCACAAGCGGTTAGAATTATCTAAAGTTTAAGATCTCTAGAGTTTGTGTTTTCTGAGATTTCCCTACAGTTAGTAAGTGATACATTCCGCAGCCCACCGAAAAACAGAACACTTGAAATTACAGTAAAATGGTCAACAGTAAAAAATGCATGAAATGCTTTAAAACAAATATAGTAGAGATTTAAAAAATAGGTACCCTTGGCTATCGGACAGTTCATAGTTCACTTGATAAGAAATAAAATCAAATCGATTTTGAAGAAGTTTAATTATTTTTTAAGACTGTAGAGCAATTAAAACTATTTGAAGCACTTCATTTTCCCTTTCTATGCTCTAAAGTTTTAATACTTGATTGTATAGCTTTACAGAATTGTTCTAACCTTGCAAGAGATGTCTATTTTAAGTTAAAAAAAGATTCAGATTTCTTATTATAACTTTTTTTTTCAATTATAAGTAATGAATGCAGAAAACGAAAAGAATAGCAGTTCATTATCCCCTTCCCCGCCCTGTACTAAACAGATTGACACTATGTAGTAAAATAGGATAAAAGAAAGTGATAATGAAAGAACTTCCAAAATATAAAGTCAGGTATGAAACGTAGGTCACAAAAAAAATCTCACGATTTACCACTTTGCAATAGCCCCAATGCTAAAGGGCTACAACTGAAATTCCAAGAGGCTCCGGAAAAATAGTTTCCGTATTTTTGTTCAGCACTATTGGCCCCTAAACCTGTAAATTCCTATCTGGTCTCAAGCAATTTTGTTACAAAAACGCGGGAACCATGATTTTACAATTTTGGCTCCAGATGCAAGGAGTTGAATTTAACACATTTGGCAATCGCCTGCATTTGTCAGAAATTTAAAATTCAAGGATCATAACTTTATTTGACAAGTGCAGAGCAGTGTCAATAAGTGTTTGGAAATACTAGTTTTAAAAATCAAATACTCAAATATTAAGTTATTACTTTCAAGGAGGAAAATCTTCCGCGGATCGCGATTTTCCGTTTTTGGTATTTTTTTTCTTTCCGCGATCTAAAAATTAATGTTGCATCAAGTTAAAATAAAATACTCATTGTTTAAACAAAGCTTAAAATAAGTTGATTTGAAGTAGTAGAGGTTGAAATTACTTCCAACTTACAAAGTTATGAAAATGTGTTTAGGATGCAGCAGGATTGAAACCTCAAAATGACATGCAATTATCAATGAACTGTGTGTACTCTACTTTGGCATCCTGCTAAAAATGTAAGCTTCCGTTGTTGGAAGTAGAAATTAAGAAAATTCAGCTAAAATATTCGGGATCTTGTCAAAAAATTGTGAAAATTATATTGATCTTTAAAATTTATCAAAATAACTAAAGACCATACAATATTAGTTGGAGAATTCATTTCTTAAAGTACAGGTGTCTATTTCATCTAAAATTGCAACCCCTACCTTATGGATGACTTAAAAAGAAATGGGAAATGTATGAGCAATTAAGAGGTTTTAAAATTAAATAAAAATGCATTCAATCTATGGATTTTACTTCCAATTTCATGGCACAAATTAAGAGGAGATCTCACATGACTATAATTTTGCATAATATTAAATTTAATTTTGCATAATACTAAAAAATAATCTATCCAAATTTTAAGCCTCACAATTTTTCCTCTTTTTTGACTTTGAGCTATTTTCATCCCTGTTAAAAAAAAAAAAAAAAAGGCTAGAGCTTGTTTTGATTATATTTTTGTCTTCTAGCAATCGCAGAAGAAGGCCCACATGTACGCATGGTTATGGACTGTTTAAAGGAGATATTTACTCCCGAAGAAGTCACTATAATCCAGAATATGAAGGAGCTGGATCCACTCAGCAAAAGAACTGTCCAGGTTAGTTTGTCACGGGTGTCGCAAAAATGTGAAGAAGTAAATGACTTTTCTCAAATGTAGACAACTTTATTGGAATGACTCTAATCCCCAACCCCCAACTCCAAATGGTGGCATTTAATTTACTAAAGGTTTTTGCCATTAAACAGTAAAATTATTTACTTCTGGGAAATGAGATACATTTTTGAACGACGTATAGAATAGTTTCTTATATAAGTCCTCTCATTCCTTGATATACCATCAACAGTTATATGAGTTTGTGTTTAATAAAACTATTATGCCCTCTCATTTATGTACATATTTTCTTCTGAATATTTACATGCAGATTGTTTTTTCAATTACTGTGCTGTTTTTAATATTTAATTTTTATGAATACAGTTTTCTGTAGTACTTGGACTCGGGAGCTAAAATGACAGAGTAAGTCAAAACTTATGGAGTATTAAATATTTTGAGACAGGTCAACACAAAAAGCAAGCACTCGATGGCAAGGAATATTTTGATAGGTGAGATTTTGGTGCAATTATCACATTTTGGGGAAGTATTGCTTCATTCTGACAGGATGGTTTTCTGACAAGAACAATTTAGTGCCTCGAATATATTGTTATGAGTATATCATTGAACCCGCACCGACTAGATAATCGATATAGTTAAGATGTGGTGTATGAGAGGGGCAAGTTTGGATTGCTAAGAAATCTAAATGAAACTGCTTGCAGTTTCTTGAGGGTTTGGTGAGTGACAGCAAATAGGTGGTGGGTAAATCTTAGTTTGTAAATAACTTTTCGGAGAAAACTATTTTATGTTTAAAAGTGTTATTTTTTTCTACTTCCTTTAAAGCTGGTGGAGAGAATCAGTAAAATAATTCTTGTATTTTAGGTATCTAAATTATCTTCCTCTATTTTGTATGTAAAACATTAAGTTTTAACATTTGAAAATTTAGAAGGCACAAAATACATTTTTGTGATTCTGGACTGTTTTCATTCTCCAATTTTTCAGCTCTTGTTTGATTGTTGTTATACTCCTTATTTTCAACACTTTGTCTTTTTGAAGTTTCAATGCTTGTTTTTTTTTTTAAATTCAGATTATGTGTTGGAAATATTAATACCCATTAAAATGCTGCTTATTAGATAGTATTCACTTGATCCAATATCTTTTTCACTATCAATATTTTTCTGGATGACTGCTTTTTACTGGCTATTTAATCAGACACTCTCAATATAGGGTGGCCAGAGGAAATTTGGGTCCATTAATGGACCCTTTACAAAAACCCAGTTGGGCAAAACAGATCCCTCTCAAAAATCCAATCCACTGTAACAGACCTTCACTTAATTCCAATCAAACAAAATTGAGCTTTAACAATCTGTTTATTGAAAGAGCAAGTCTGCAATAAAACTGACACACATTTTTGTGTGTAACCTGCCATTTTTTGTAACCACTTTTGAAGTTCAATTTGCACGATAATCTTATAGACAGATCTAATCCTCTATTTCTGCAAAAAAATGTCTGCACTTCTGTGATACCTGTCCAAGTAAAACAGAACCTAATAACCCTAGATATGGCATTTCTTACTAATGTAGTTTGTTTGTTTAAATAGAAATTAACATTAAATTAAATCCATGGTTTTGTTTTTGTAATGTTGCTTGTTTGTTTTTTGTTTGTTTTATCCCAGCAGAAACAAAGAGAAACCAAATGCATGCCTGCCAACTCTTCCGTTTTTGCGCCGATTTTACGATCTTCCGGCCAAAAGGTGAAATAATCCATTTTCCACCTTCGGATATCAATTTCTTTTGAATCAAAAAATATTTGCAAAAAAAAAAAAAAAAAAAAGACAAAAAATTGCGCAATACTTGCTTGTCAATTCATGTTGCGCTGTCAGAGCCGAAGCAGGGGGAGTCCAAAAACTGAAGTTGCTTTTTGCGCATGCGTCAGCAAAATTATTGTTGTGTCTACGATCAGTAGGCTTCATTTTCATTTCGTTCACTTACTTGTAGCTAGTGATGAGTTTATATTTTTCTATTTACAAGGAATTTTTTTAAGGAAAAGGAAATGAATAACAATTACAAAAAGAAAATGTATATGCAAATGTTTGTATTTTGAAGCTTATTAGATAGCATTGCTTTTTTACTGTTCTAAATGAGCTACAATCATTTAACGGCGCTTAGTGACTTGTTTAGATTCTAATTATTGTTGAAGTCTTCGCTATGTTTACAAATTATTGGACATGGCATTAAGTCTTTTGTTGTTTTTTAATGACTTGTTACGTTTCTTTAGCGGTTATTATTTTACATTTTGATGGAATTTGTATCTTTTTTTTAGTTGGCTGATATTTTAATAAAACATTTTTAAGTTATTGAGTTTAATTGATTATTTTCAAAAAATAGTTCGATTTCTTCCCTTTTTTTTTCATAAATCTTCCGATTTTTTACTTGAAGAGTTTGGCAGGTATGCGAATGGTTCGGCTGCCTCGCAACAAAGTTTTTTTTTTTTTTCCTAATTTCTCTGAAAATGTAATCATCAGTATCTTCAAAATACCAAATAAGACCTTTACTCCCCACCATAATTTAAACTTGTTTTAAAAATTTATTTTCTTTTTATGAGACAGGCACTAATCAGAAATTTGAACTGCAAATAGAAAGCTGAAAAAAAAAAAAAAATATTTCAGATTTGAATTTATTTTAAAATTGTTGCCATCTAGTGTCTGTTTTTACACTTAAATAGCTACTTCATTAAAAACTATTCCAAACTTTTTACTATTTTGAAATTTTTTTGTTTTTATGGTAAGATGTTTAACATTAGTTTGAAAATATTATAAAGGTTTTGGACTTTAATTGCTAAACTAAACAGACAACAGCTGTTGTCTATTGCAACATGTAAAAAGTCAAAAACTGGCACTAATAAACATTTCTAAATGAATCCATGGGAAAAAATTAATAGCAAACAAAAGGGGGCATAATTGTATCGTAATACTCAATTTCAGCATTTTTGTTAATTAAATTAGGCTTAATGTGGAGGTGATTGTGCTCTGGCTATGTAGTAGAAATCCAGTATTTTTTCGTGTGATAATACCCGAAATCCAGTATTTTTTTGTCTCCCTGCCTCGAATTTCTTTTTCCTTTTCCCAAATTTTTGGTGATTATGCTGAAAAGTGTTCTTGATATTCTTCGTGACATCATTAGTGGCTCAACAGTCCTGGATGGACCCTTACTTTCTCTAGAAGACAAGACTACTTCTACGTGCTACAGCTGTTTACTCTTTAACACTGATTGAGTCGGTCTTTTTGGAGGCAGTCTGCCCACTTTAGTCTGGGTCTGCCTCTTCCTCTTAGGGAAGACTTGTTCTTAGGGAAGACTTCCCTCCCTCTGGGTCTGCCTTCCTCCCACCTTCTCCTTCTTGGCTTAGACAGGAATGTTCTTTTGATTGCTCAGTCATCACTCATTCTCAAAACATGTCCAGCCCTTTTTATGCATTGGATTTTATGATTCATGTATGTTTCTATGAATAATGATATAGAATAAAGATCACAGTTAGTTTTCCTTCTCCAGACTCCATTATCAGAGTTACCACCAAAGATAAATCAAAGAATTTTCCTCTCAAAAATTTCGATGGTTCTTTGTTCAGCTTGACAAAACGTCCATGTTTCTGATACGTAAGTGAGAACTGATATAACATTAACTTGGTATCTCTTTTAATGATGTCAGATTTCAGAAATTTTCTCATGCCGCAGAACAGGGGTCTCCAAACTTTTTGGCCAAGGGCTATTTTGGGAAATTTCTCGAGACTCGTAGGCCAATACTCCACACACAGATGGCTAGTTCGTCATACATATTGCAGTTCAGAATCATGTACTTATTTTCTCATTAGAACTACTTGCAATAGGTAAAAATCTACAGTTATAATTAAGTTTTATGGCATTCCTAGAATTTTAAGTATATTTCAAATTTCACATCAAATATTTTGTTCTCATCCACCAAAAACCTGACAAAGCAACACTTTAAGTAAAACGATTTCTTTGTTTTGCATCAAACTGACATTCAGTAGTTACAGTGTTAAAATGTTTTAGAAATTTACTGAAAAGAAAAAAAAAATTTGAAATTGACTTATTTCAATTGTTACTACTGGCATTACTTTAAAAGTTTTCTACTCAATCATCTTGAAATTTCCCCATGCCATAAAACAGCTGTCTCCAATCTTTTTGGCCAAAGGGCCATTTTGGGAAATTTCTCGAGACTCGAGGGCCAATAATCCACACACAGATAGCTAGCTCGTTATACACATTGCAGTTCAGAAGCATGTGCATATTTTCTCATTAGAGCTACTTGAAATAGGTAAAAATCTACAGTTCTAACTTAGCCTTGTGGCATTCCTAGAATTTTAAGTATTTTTCAAGTTTCACATCAAATGTTTCATTCTGATCCACCAAAAACCTAACAAAACAACACTGGAAGTAAAACAATTTCTTTACTTTGCATCAAACTGACATTCAGTGTTAAAATGTAATAGAAAATTACTAAAAATAAAAAAAAAGATTTGAAATTGACTTATTTCAATTGTTACTATTGGCATTACTTTAAAAGTTTTCTACTCAATCATCAGTAAATATTCTTGAAAAAAAGTCCATTCATTTCTTGTTGTAAACATTTTGCATTACTTTATTAAATCTTGAAGTGACATCGGAATATTTTCCAATATGCTCTTTCTCTACCCAGGGCGAACAAGAGGTCATGTCAGCTTAGTCAAATACTAGGTTACAGGCTCTGAATTGGATATAAGTTATCGAGGTTATATTGCGCGAGAGAGGCCCGGCAAAAATTTGACTTGGCTTTCGGCAACCCTGCCTGTACCTATTTAGCTTCAAAAATTTTATTGAGTGGTTTCCTATCCTTTATTTCTAATGAAACAAAGATACGGAAATTTTTTAATGGTATATTAAGATACAATACAGGAGCTGAATTACATGACCATATTGAATAGTTTAGTGATTGATATTGCATTTATTCCAATATGTGCAATGAGAAACTAACAAAATATAAATGCACAGAATGCAGCTACAATCTATCCTGCTAATTTGGGGCCAGATTTTACATGCCCACTCGCCATAGTTTGGAGACCCCTGCCATAGAAGCATTGATTGGCTGCAATTTTTTTCCTTACCTCTGGTTATGGAGAATTGTCGGAGTTGATTTCAGAGCCAAGGTAGGTGAAGGGATTCATCTTTTCAAACTTGTGTTCTTCCATTTTGATCCATTTAGAAGCATCAGTATGTTTTACAAATTACACCTACTAAATTGACCTGATTAATTGAGAGGTTAATTTTCAGCCTCTCTTTTCAGATTCAAGAGAGCCTGTTTGAGATGTTAGGACTTCTTGCTATGATAATATCATCAGCGTATGCAATAGTTTGGACAGATTTGGAGAAAAAAGATTTTTGTTGGTTATTGATTCCTTTACTATTTTCTCAACAGTAAGGTTGAAGAGAAGGCATGCTAATGTATTGTTCTGTTTGATGCCATATTTTATCTGTATAGGCTCAGTGAAACTTCTCTGAATCTTAATTTTTTATTTAGTCTCATTTAATGTGAGTGATATTAGTTTCACAAGTTTGTGTAGGATATTAAACTGTTGAGCCTTTGAAAAACAGTTCTTGATTATCGAGGAAATCTCCTTTTTTGTGTATGGGACAAATTGTGCTGAGTTTTCTCCTTTGTTAGAACACCTCAATGTCCCACAGTTAAAGTAATGTGGTGAATGTTTTTAAATGCATCCATTGCAGCAATTTTTTGAAATTCTGATGGGATAGTGTCTGGACCTGGGGCCTTATAGTTCTTTAACTACCTAATTCTCTTTACCCAGGGGTGGAAAATCTGTTCCAATTGCTCCCAATTTGAAATCTTGCTACATTCTGCTCCCAAAACGATAAAATCGGCCAAGTTTTGCTTCGAAAATAAAAATACGAAACTTAGAATTTTGAAAATTTACCAATATTGCGCATACATGTCAAAATTAGCTATATTGTGCTTACAAAACAGGGAAAAACATTGGTTTTGTGTGCCAGCTTGCAAACCTTGAACGTTTCACTTTTAAAATCTCTCAAAAGCAAATTCATAAACCTTGCGCCTGTTACATATTTTTCGATGTGATAATTGATGACTGTGTTGAAGTTTACTTTCTTCTGAGTCTGGCTTCATGGCTTGTGGTTAAAAGCAATCTACAGCACCAAAAGATGTCAAAAGGTATGTCTATTTTTGTTACTTTTTTTGTTCTTTAAAATTATACACTAGGTGGCCAAAAGTATCCGGACACTTTCAAAAATTTACATTTTTAGATATAACTCGAGAAATAAGTGATCAATTGTTCTTTAACTTTAGTCATACAAAATATATTCTTCACCGAACATTTCCAAGTTGAAATTAAATTACCCTTGCATTTGGGGGACGATAAGAAGGGGGGTCAAAAGAAAAACCGCTTTTTGACCATAACTCTTTGAAAATAGCTCGGAATAAGCTATGCATTTCAGTAATTAATTAGCATACTATGTATAATTACTATACAAATTCAAATGAACGTACCACTCTTACTTCCGAAGATATGAAACATTTTTTAAAAAACGGCAATTTTATTTGAAGGGTTTTTGCTCATAACACGCAGAGTTTTTGATCAAACCTTATCAAAACTTCAGGAAAGATGACAAAATACAAGAGAAAGAACATACTAAAACGGTTTTTAAAAATATTAAAAATCCGATGAGATATGAACGTTAAAAGGAAATAATTTTTCACGGCGCATGCGCGAAAGACAGAAATTTATAACTACAAAAATATTGTAGCCTGGTGTATACTGCATCTTATAAAAAAAGTTCCAGTTGAATATCGTAAAAATTGAAAAAGATATCAGCGATCTAGTGAGCTGTAATTCATTCATTTGCAGACAATTCATAAATGGAGAGGGGTTGTTCACAAATAGTGTGGGGACAATCGAGCATATTTTTCAATGTTAAATTGTATACTGTTTAAAAATCTATATTTGGCATAGAAGTCACATTTCGCCCATTCGGCCAAAAAGACCTTATAAGTAGGTGGCCAAAAGTATCCGGACACCCCCTGAAACGTTGGTTTTGAACGATGACGAAATAACCTTTATTTTAAAAATAGCTCTTTGTGGACAGACCCTCACTATGTATGTATTGTCTGCGAATGAATGAAATACAGCTCACTAGATCGCTGATATCTTTTTCAATTTTCATGATATTCAACTGGAACTTTTTTTATAAGATGCAGTATATACCAGGCTACAAGATTTTTGTAGTTATAAATTTCTGTCGTTCGCGCATGCGCCGTGAAATTTTTTTTCCTTTTAACGTTCATATCTCATCGGATTTTTAATATTTTTAAAAACCGTTTTAGTATGTTCTTTCTCTTGTATTTTGTCATCTTTCCTGAAGTTTTGATAAGGTTTGATTAAAAACTCTGCGTGTTATGAGCAAAAACCCTTCAAATAAAATTGCCGTTTTTTAAAAAATGTTTCATATCTTCGGAAGTAAGAGTGGTACGTTCATTTGAATTTGTATAGTAATTATACATAGTATGCTAATTAATTACTGAAATGCATAGCTTATTCCGAGCTATTTTCAAAGAGTTATGGTCAAAAAGCGGTTATTCTTTCGACCCCCCTTCTTATCGTCCCCCAAATGCAAGGGTAATTTAATTTCAACTTGGAAATGTTCGGTGAAGCCTATATTTTGTATGACTAAAGTTAAAGAACAATTGATCACTTATTTATCAAGCTATATGTAAAAATGTGAATTTTTGAAAGTGTCCGGATACTTTTGGCCACCTAGTGTATGAAGCTGTAAGGAGCAAAGGGGTGTAAGTTGACATTTTAAAGTTATGAGAAGAAAAAAAATACTTGCTATGTTCAGACAATATGTAGGCATTCATAGACATTTTCCCCCAAATCATTCTGTATTGCCCTGCTGGAGATTCATTTCCGTTTTTGTTTCAAAACTAGTTTTACCTACCACTTGTACTAATTTATCTTAAATTTTTAATTTTCTATGCTTACACCACTTTACTTCCAAATGTTCATATGTATTAAGAGTTAAAATGTGTGTGGGCAAGTTTCATGTTTAGGAAGAAATAAGAAAGTATTTTTGTGATGAGTTGTACAGCCTCAATAATAACTGATCTTTTCTCACAGAATATTTTCTGAACAATCCTTCATTAATTTATTATTTCATTTTATTCATGCCTTCTCTTTTTCTTTGTGTCAAGAGAAAATTTTCATATTTCGTTTACATTTTTCAATCTGAAATTTAAGGATTAAAAATTTAATCAAATTTTATAGGAACACATAGGCTTAATTTCACTTTTTTCACACCGAGTTCAGCCTGACTGCTCTGTCTATGCTATTTTTGAGACAAAAAGTATGAAACTTGGACTCAATTAAGCAGACCCTTTCGTAAATCAGGCAATACATAATAAACATGTGCCTAATATTGCTAACATGCGATGCATCGTTTTTCCCCGCTATATGTGTTGCAGAGAGCCTTTGTTTTACAAATAGCATTGTTGGCAATGTGAAAAAAAAAAGATATTGAAAGTTGTCTTTTTAAAAATTTTTTTTACAGCATTTGAAAACTAACAGTGTAGTTTCTTTTCTCAGATGCATGCCAAATTAGTGTGTGTGCAGGGGTGGGGGGTGGAATTTTCGTTCATTTTGAAAATCAATTTGGATAAAAATGTACATTTGTGGAAAAAATTACTCGCTAGTTTCATGTTTCTGTTTTCCTCCGCATGTTGAAAGTGACCAAGGCTCATTTTTACCTGTCGTCTTTGGAAATGTCTGCCGAACAGAGGGGAAGAGAGTCATAATTAAAATTTATTCTAATTTTTAATTGACAGTTAGCAGAGCTGCCAGTTGTTTCTCCCTGGCATTAGAAAATAAATGTAGACATGCAAGTAGAGTAGTTTTTGCTGTTTTTCGATGCAATTTACCTCAAGTATATACCGTTTGCCCCTCCCTCGCCCTGGGAACGTTCAAGATGGTGAGCCTGTGAATTCATGCTTAACAAATAACTCAAATTTTCTGTCATACTTCAAAACGTGAAAATCTTTCCTTATTTTTAAATTCTAGCTTTTTCAATTCCTATGATGTAGATTTCTTTTATTAAGTAATTTTCGTTTCATCGAGCCCCCCCCCCCCCCTCGAGAGGTATACGTATTTGGGAATGTTTTTTGTCTTAGTTTTAGAATCCTTGTTTTTAACGTTCCCTTCCTCTTGGATTTTATAACTAATGTCAGGTGGGGGCATTTGTGTATGTGTTTGTTTTTTTTTCCTATGAAATGTATTGAATAAATGGTAGAACCTTAGCCCACACCTCCTGGACTGCGTTAAAATAACGGGCTTACTGATCAACAACTTTTACGATTAAAATAAAATAAATTAATTAAAATTATCTGTGTTACCTGCACTTTTATGTTTATTTTTTTAACTTAACCCTTTAAACGCCACTC